>CM026393.1:67888249-67898971 GCA_014843695.1 Archivesica marissinica
TATAAGTAATATGTCTATGTATGTCCAAGAAACGAGCAAGAATATAAGTAATATGTCGACATATGTCCAAGAAACGAGCAAGAATATAAGTAATATGTCGACATATGTCCAAGAAACGAGCAAGAATATAAGTAATATGTCGACGTATGTCCAAGAAACGAGCAAGAATATAAGTAATATGTCCAAGAAACGAGCAAGAATATAAGTAATATGTCGACGTATGTCCAAGAAACGAGCAAGAATATAAGTAATATGTCGACGTATGTCCAAGAAACGAGCAAGAATATAAGTAATATGTCGACGTATGTCCAAGAAACGAGCAAGAATATAAGTAATATGTCGACGTATGTCCGAGAAACGAGCAAGAATATAAGTAATATGTCGACGTATGGCGGAGAAACGAACAAGAATATAAGTAATATGTCGACGTATGTCCGAGAAACGAGCAAGAATATAAGTAATATGTCGATGTATGTCCAAGAAACGAGCAAGAATATAAGTAATATGTCGACGTATGGCCGAGAAACGAGCAAGAATATAAGTAATATGTCGACGTATGGCCAAGAAACGAGCAAGAATATAAGTAATATGTCGACGTATGTCCGAGAAACGAGCAAGAATATAAGTAATATGTCGACGTATGGCGGAGAAACGAACAAGAATATAAGTAATATGTTGACGTATGGCCGAGAAACGAGCAAGAATATAAGTAATATGTTGACGTATGGCGGAGAAACGACAAGAATATAAGTCAGAAACGAGCAAGAATATAAGTAATATGTCGACGTATGGCTGAGAAACGAGCAAGAATATAAGTAATATGTCGACGTATGGCGGAGAAACAAGCAAGAATAAAGTTGAAATTCTTTTGTTATACTTCTTGGAACTTTTTTGATACACATAAATGATTGTACACCAGGGAATTTTATATGATATACATGTATATCGGGAATGAAATCGACCAGATACCTCAAATTGAGTCCAGTTTCATTCCAAGAAAATAAGTCCACAAAGTACCCTCGCCTTATTGAAGGATCCAGCTTAAAAACGACTTATGATTGAGATTGACTTATGGCAGGGAATATATGGTAAAAATAAATGCTTTTCACACACATGGAGGACCTACCTGAGATACTAAGTTGACACAATCAACTCTCAAATCAACTGAGCTAGTAGTGCATCTCGCTAAGTAAACAATGATATAATCGTCGTCCATTATGAATAATATTGAATCATTTGTCCTATAAAGGATTTGCTCACTTGACATGCTTCTGACTACATGTTCGACTTTGGAACCCGTAACTGTACCTTGTACCGCAATAAATGACACGTGGACTAGTTGTTCCATCAGCTGTCTGTAACTCTCTATCTCTGGGTCATTCATCCTTCATCACAGATTGTAATACATCTCTGGGTCATTCATCCTTCATCACAGATTGTAATACATCTCTGGGTCATTCATCCTTCATCACAGATTGTAATACATCTCTGGGTCATTCATCCTTCATCACAGATTGTAATACATCTCTGGGTCATTCATCCTTCATCACAGATTGCAATACATCTCAGGGTCATTCATCCTTCATTTCATCACATATTGCAATACATCTCAGGGTCATTTATCCTTCATTTCATCACATATTGCAATACATCTCAGGGTCATTCATCCTTCATCACAGATTGTAATACATCTCTGGGTCATTCATCCTTCATCACAGATTGCAATACATCTCAGGGTCATTCATCCTTCATTTCATCACAGATTGCAATACATATCAGGGTCATTCATCCTTCATCACAGATTGCAATACATCTCTGAGTCATTCATCCTTCATCACAGATTGCAATACACATCTGGGTCATTCATCCTTCATTTCACCACAGATTGCAATACATCTCAGGGTCATTCATCCTTCATTTCATCACAGATTGCAATACATCTCGGGGTCATTCATCCTTCATTTCATCACAGATTGCAATACATCTCTGGGTCATTCATCCTCCATTTCAGTCATTCATCCTTCATTTCACCACATATTGCAATACATCTCAGGGTCATTCATTCTTCATTTCATCACATATTGCAATACATCTCAGGGTCATTCATCCTTCATCACAGATTGCAATACATCTCAGGGTCATTTATCCTTCATTTCATCACAGATTGCAATACATCTCAGGGTCATTCATCCTTCATTCTTAAAATGGGTTTTATATGAAACTGTTTTTGAAAATTGATGATACTGAACAAATAAACTGACAAGATATCTTTCATAAAAACACTGATTGTGAGCATGAAAAATATTGTGTGTGTTTTGCATTTATTAATGTGTTTGTGTTTTACGTTTATTTATCATCGCTACCGGTTGCCCATATGAGCGACGCCTCCTGAAAAAATTAGTCATTTTAGAATTTGACGGATAGTGCAATGATACAGACAGAGACCCATTCCAGAGTCTCCTCTGGTTCTTTTACATGCACGGTGCACCGAAACAAGACTTCTATTTAAAGACTATTAATATTATTAGGGTCAGACGGGGGATCGAACCTGCGACAATGTGGCACAATGAACTGTATTTTGTGAACGTTTATATTTGTTACATGTACCGGTACTTACCTCCCTTTTTAAGTATAATTATGTACAAAATCCTCAATAACTCTTTACTGTTTACTAAAGTTTACACTGTATATATTTACATATTAACTCTTTCAACCCCAAGTAACTGACATGGATTGGTGCATGCTATTTTTAGACCAATAAATTAATAAGAAAATTACCTTTGGACCAGTTCATTTATCAAAATGGGTAATTTTATCTAAAAATAGTAATAATTATTACTGGCAAAAAAGTGCAGATCCTGATGAGACGGCTCGTTACGAGCCGGCTCATCTGGATCTACACTTTTCATAAGCCTATTTAGAGGCCTGTGGGGTTGAAAGGGTTAAAACAATATATATATTTGCATATTAATTTACGTTTCATTTTTCCATTAAAAATTCAAATATGGACTTTAAATATTTTTCCTTTTACACTTTCAGCTGTTTGATCATATAGCAGAGTGTATCTTTAAGTTCATGAAGGAACACCAGTTGATGGACAAGCAGCTGCCCCTCGGCTTCACATTCTCATTCCCCTGTCGACAGGAGGGACTGGACAAAGCCATCCTTACCAACTGGACGAAGGGGTTCAAGTGTGAAGGGGTTGAGGGTAATGACATTGTTCAGCTTCTCCACGAAGCCATCAAGAGAAGGGTAAGGAAAATACGGTCTTAGGAAATAATAAATGTCTTGCTACAGCCGTAAGTGGTTCGGCATAAGTGGTTAATTCCAACACATCAGAACTCCAAACCATGGTATATTCGCCGATCAACGGCAAGACAAATATTTCCATTGTAACATGACCCGATATAATGCTACAAACGAATAAATGTGCGTGTGTTGTTGCAAATAACTGCAATTAAATTTCATCGAAATATTTTGAACAGTTGAACATGTACCGTATGTACTATTTTACATGTACCGTATGTACTATTTTTATTTTGTAATAAATGTGTCTGTTTCATCTGCAAAACAATCACATCATTAGAATCAGCAGGGACAAACTCTTATCAATGGCCCAACATTGAGTCCAACATTGAGAATGTTACCTTAATGAATGAAATGGATGGGGAAAAAAGCCAGGGTAGGCAGGCCCTGGTACTTGTTATTTGATTGACATAGCTAATACTGGAGTACAATATCCTGCTCACTAGCTCCACCATTACCTATGAATTCTAGCTATAACTGTCTTCAAATTCAAAAACGTTGAAGAAAATGCTCCACCATTACTGCTTGAGTTCTGGAGAGATTTAGGACCATTACTGCTTGAGTTCTGGAGAGATTTAGGACCATTACTGTTTGAGTTCTGGAGAGATTTAGGACCATTACTGTTTGAGTTCTGGAGAGATTTAGGACCATTACTGCTTGAGTTCTGGAGAGATTTAGGACCATTACTGCTTGAGTTCTGGAGAGATTTAGGACCATTACTGTTTGAGTTCTGGAGAGATTTAGGACCATTACTGCTCGAGTTCTGGAGAGATTTAGTTAATATTTCTATACAATATCCTGGTCACTAGTTCTCAACAATTACTATGAATGCTTACGTTGACCATTTATACCATAATATCGGTTGTCTGATATGCGCAGTGGTTAGTGTGCTCGCTTCTCACCAATGCAACACGGTTTCGATCCTCGGACCGGGACGTGTGTGAGATGGTACGGTGGTCGCCAGATCGGACAGGTGGGTTTTCTCCGAGTACTCTGGTTTTCTCCCACACGAACGACTACAATTACTTTCATCCTCGCCAACGAGAGTGATTAATATAAGTTGTTAAAACTTGCTTCGCAATCGTTGTAAAATAAATAAAGTTTAAATTTATACTATAATAATTGTTTAATTTCGACAGTAAATCTATATTATAGTTTAATGTATTTCAGGGTATGAAGGTGAACTGTTTAGCTGTGATCAACGATACTGTCGGAGCCCTCATGTCGTGCGCTCACAGCGATAACCTCTGTGCAATAGGTCTTATTTTAGGCAAGTATCCCCAGCCAGGGTAGATATATGCATGTATATAACCAGATGGCTTATAAACCGGGACTGAGTAGGTGTTCCGAGCCAGATGGCTTATAAACCAAGACTGAGTAGGTATTCCCAGCCAGATGGCTTATAAACCAAGACTGAGTAGGTATTCCCAGCCAGATGGCTTATAAACCAGGAGACAGAGTAGGTATCCCAGCCAGATGGCTTATAAACCAAGACTGAGTAGGTATTCCGAGCCAGATGGCTTATAAACTAGAAGACAGAGTAGGTATTCCCAGCCAGATGGCTTATAAACCGGGACTGAGTGGGTATTCCCAGCCAAATGACTTGTAAACCGGGAGACAGAGTAGGTATTCCCAGCCAGATGGCTTATAAACCAGGAGACAGAACTCCCTGTTGTAGAGCATTTTAATTGGAAAAGGACAGAATGGTTTAGTAAAATTAATAAGCCAACAACAGTTGCCGGAAGCAAATATATTGAGTTTCTCATCTAGATTATTCAAAGATATCCAATGTTGATCGAAGTCAGAAGTTGATTACGAAACTTTCCACTGTCTAAACCATAACATCAATTAAAATTGAACAATCTTTCCATGGCCTGAAGGTAATATTGCCTTAAGAGTTTGTACAAACTGATTACTAACATGACTTGAGACGTAAGCATGTACGTGTTGTGGTGACATCAGAGTTTTTAGTCAATGTATTGAATCAATGGAGCATGTTATGTCAATAAAGAATGTCGCCAACTTTTTGATCGTCAGCCAAATAAGATATAATTTGTAAAGAGCTAATACAGTCTGGATACATTTAAAAGCTTTTGCAAACAACAGAGATCCAGATCAGCCGCAGCGTGACGCTGCGTGCTGATCAGGATCTATGTTGTTTGCTACATAGCCAATTGTCTTAGCGAGATCATCTGAATAGCAAACAGCATAGAGCCTGATCAGACGGAACGTTCCGTAGCGGTTGATCTGGCCCTATGTTCTTTGCAAATACTGTTTGAACGGTATCCAGAATGAAATGGGTTAAGGGTCACCTCTATTAAGCAGCCAAGCTGTATTAAGCAGCCAAGCTGTATTAAGCAGCCAACCTGTATTAAGCAGCCAACCTGTATTAAGCAGCCAGTTTCCAGATTCCCAATTATTATTCTTTTATTATACATTTGACCTCTATTAAGCAGTGATATTTTGATCAACTATCTTCAATTTGTTAATGAACGTTACTGGTTGATAGAGTGTCTATGGGATTGGGGGTTGTGAACTAATTCATTTTGTTTATGTCCTTAAAACAATAAAACTAGGTCATTGGAACACATAGTGAGACATTTAGAAATCTTGCCAGGATCGTTATCAGATCTGTTGTGCTAAAGTAAATATCCATATATTTGGTAATTTGTTAAAAGATTGTATGCTACGTGACCAGATACCATGCTCACATTTTTTCTTGGTGAAAAAAGCAAATTACTACAGAATGTAATTTCCTATTATGTGGTATACTTTTTTACGAGCCGGCTCATCTGGATCTACACTTTTTTGTAAGCCAATTTAGAGGTCTGTGGTGTTGAAAGGGTTAAAATAGAACCCCATCTGCCAAGGACGTTTTGAAAGTCATGTTAAATACATTATGCTGAATGCAAATAAAGTGCTCTAAATATAGAGTTGATTAATGTAAATGCACCAGAAATACTTAAGTGACAAGTTTGTTGTAAATATGCATTAACACCGACATGTCGTAGATATGCATGAATACCGACATGTCGCTTTAAATATGTGTAACAAGTACGTCTACTTTATTTACCGAGGGTTACATGAGATTGCTGTCATCAGATAAGTCACTTGATGTTTATAGACTTATATCAATGTCCAAGTACTTCAGATTGTTGACTTCTGTAGGTTTGAAGCCCGTACGGGCGGTAGAATTCTTTCATCTGGGGAAGCTATCCAGCTGGCTTATGAATTAGGGGTAGTTTCTAGAGCTGAATGGCACCCTGTCCTTTTTAGCCCCATCCTTTTACCCTGTCTTCCTGCCTTTAAAATCAACAGATGCCTTCATCTATATACATCTATATACATCTATATACACCTATATACACCTATATACATATATATACACCTATATACACCTATATACATCTATATACACCTATATACACCTATATACATCTATATACATCTATAACACCTATATACATCTATATACATCTATATACATCTATATACACCTATATACATCTATATACACCTATATACACCTATATACATCTATATACACATATATACACATCTATATACACCTATATACACCTATATACACCTATATACATCTATATACATCTATATACACCTATATACATCTATATACATCTATATACATCTATATACACCTATATACATCTATATACATCTATACACCTATATACACCTATATACACCTATATACATCTATATACAATATATATACACCTATATACACCTATACATATCTATATACACCTATATACACCTATATACATCTATATACACCTATATACACCTATATACATCTATATACATCTATATACACCTATATACATCTATATACATCTATATACACCTATATACACCTATATACACCTATATACACCTATATACACCTATATACACCTATATACATCTATATACACCTATATACACCTATATACACCTATATACACCTATATACATCTATATACATCTATATACATCTATATACACCTATATACACCTATATACATCTATATACACCTATATACATCTATATACATATATATACATATATATACACATCTATATACACCTATATACATCTATATACACCTATATACACCTATATACATCTATATACATATATATACATATATATACACATCTATATACACCTATATACATCTATATACACCTATATACACCTATATACATCTATATACACCTATATACACCTATATACACCTATATACATCTATATACACCTATATACATCTATAACTATATACACCTATATACATTTATACATCTATATACACCTAATACACCTATACACACCTATATACACCTATACATCTATATACATCTATATACACCTATATACACCTATATACATCTATATACATCTATATACATCTATATACATCTATATACATCTATATACATATATATACATATATATACACATCTATACACATCTATAACATCTATATACATATATATACACATCTATATACATCTATATACATCTATATACTATATATACTATATATACCATATATAATCTAATACATCTTATACACCTATATACACCTATATACATCTATATACACCTATATACACCTATATACATCTATATACACCTATATACACCTATATACATCTATATACACCTATATACACCTATATACACCTATATACATCTATATACATCTATATACATCTATATACATATATATACATATATATACACATCTATATACATCTATATACATCTATATACATCTATATACACCTATATACATCTATATACACCTATATACACCTATATACATCTATATACACCTATATACATCTATATACATATATATACACATCTATATACATCTATATGCATCTATATACATATATATACACATCTATATACATCTATATACATATATATATACATATATATACACATCTATATACATCTATATACATCTATATACATCTATATACACCTATATACATCTATATACATCTATATACACCTATATACATCTATATACACCTATATACACCTATATACACCTATATACACCTATATACACCTATATACATCTATATACATCTATATACACCTATATACACCTATATACACCTATATACATCTATATACACCTATATACACCTATATACACCTATATACACCTATATACACCTATATACATCTATATACACCTATATACACCTATATACATCTATATACACCTATATACACCTATATACACCTATATACACCTATATACATCTATATACATAAATAACTTGGAACTTGTCACCAATATGTACTGCCTATTTGATCATTCGCCGTCATTTAGCAAATGGTTCTAGGGGCTAACCCCAAAATACCTCCACCCGCACTTTATCGTGGATCAAAATGCACCCTGCCCCTGAAGGTGTTCCTCCATCAGTGCATGGTGGAAAGTCATCATGCCACCTAAACTGTTGGTGTTACTTTTACCCCAACCCTCCACACATCTGGGGCAGCCATGTCAGTCTGCATCTGTTTTCACTCTCTGGGTGGTGCAGCTGGGTTATTCTATATCTGTTTCCACATACTCTGTGGTAGCTGCGCTATTCTGTATTCGATGTCACACTCTGGGGTGCCAGGGTCATTCTTTGTCCAGTTTCCACTCTCTATGGCAGCCGAGTCATTCTGTATCTTGTTTCCACTGTTGTACAGTAGCAGTTTGTGGTATGTCTGACCACAAGATATATGAGTTTGTGGTATGTCTGACCACAAGATATATGAGTTTGTGGTATGTCTGACCACAAGATATATGAGTTTGTGGTATGTCTGACCACAAGATATATGAGTTTGTGGTATGTCTGACCACAAGATATATGAGTTTGTGGTATGTCCGACCACAAGATATATGAGTTTGTGGTATGTCCGACCACAAGATATATGAGTTTGTGGTATGTCCGACCACAAGATATATGAGTTTGTGGTATGTCCGATCGCAAGATATACGAGTGTGTGGTATGTCCGACCACAAGATATATGAGTTTGTGGTATGTCCGATCGCAAGATATACGAGTGTGTGGTATGTCCGATCGCAAGATATATGAGTGTGTGGTATGTCCGACCACAAGATATATGAGTTTGTGGTATGTCCGATCGCAAGATATATGAGTGTGTGGTATGTCCGACCACAAGATATATGAGTTTGTGGTATGTCTGACCACAAGATATATGAGTGTGTGGTATGTCCGACCACAAGATATATGAGTTTGTGGTATTCTGACCACAAGATATATGAGTGTGTGGTATGTCCGACCACAAGATATATGAGTTTGTGGTATGTCTGACCACAAGATATATGAGTTTGTGGTATGTCTGACCACAAGATATATGAGTTTGTGGTATGTCTGACCACAAGATATATGAGTTTGTGGTATGTCTGACCACAAGATATATCAGTTTGTGGTATGTCTGACCACAAGATATATCAGTTTGTGGTATGTCTGACCACAAGATATATGAGTGTGTGGTATGTCCGACCACAAGATATATGAGTTTGTGGTATGTCCGACCACAAGATATATGAGTTTGTGGTATGTCCGACCACAAGATATATGAGTTTGTGGTATGTCTGACCACAAGATATATGAGTTTGTGGTATGTCCGACCACAAGATATATGAGTTTGTGGTATGTCCGATCGCAAGATATACGAGTGTGTGGTATGTCCGACCACAAGATATATGAGTTTGTGGTATGTCTGACCACAAGATATATGAGTTTGTGGTATGTCCGACCACAAGATATATGAGTTTGTGGTATGTCTGACCACAAGATATATGAGTTTGTGGTATGTCCGATCGCAAGATATATGAGTTTGTGGTATGTCCGACCACAAGATATATGAGTTTGTGGTATGTCTGACCACAAGATATATGAGTTTGTGGTATGTCTGACCACAAGATATATGAGTTTGTGGTATGTCTGACCACAAGATATATGAGTTTGTGGTATGTCCGACCACAAGATATATGAGTGTGTGGTATGTCCGACCACAAGATATATGAGTTTGTGGTATGTCTGACCACAAGATATATGAGTTTGTGGTATGTCTGACCACAAGATATATGAGTTTGTGGTATGTCCGATCGCAAGATATACGAGTGTGTGGTATGTCCGACCACAAGATATATGAGTTTGTGGTATGTCCGATCGCAAGATATACGAGTGTGTGGTATGTCCGATCGCAAGATATATGAGTGTGTGGTATGTCCGACCACAAGATATGAGTTTGTGGTATGTCCGATCGCAAGATATATGAGTGTGTGGTATGTCCGACCACAAGATATATGAGTTTGTGGTATGTCTGACCACAAGATATATGAGTGTGTGGTATGTCCGACCACAAGA
>CM026393.1:67899971-68010212 GCA_014843695.1 Archivesica marissinica
TGTTGAGAGAAGAGAAGTACTCGAGGGGGGGGGGGGGCATTTTTTATCAATTTATATATTGTACAGACTTCTAGCGAACATGCATGAATTAAAGAGATTTTCTGCAAATAATTAGGAATGCGGAACATGCATGAATTAAGAGATTTTCTGCAAATAATCAGGAATGCAGAGCATGCATGAATTAAGAGATTTTCTGCAAATAATCAGGAATGCGGAGCATGCATGAATTAAGAGATTTTCTGCAAATAATCAGGAATGCGGAACATGCATGAATTAAGAGATTTTATGCAAATAATCAGGAATGCGGAGCATGCATGAATTAAGAGATTTTCTGCAAATAATCAGGAATACGTGAATATGGATATTTCAACTGAATGCTTTCAATGCCATGAAAATGAAACAAAATATTTTCTAAGCTATAATTAGGGAGAGCTTAAAGTGACACTAAATGAATAAAGATGCGCTATCAATGATCACAAAGAGTATTTCGTACAAATTTACTGATCTAAACAGCAGTATCACGCGATTACCTACCCTGTATAGTACGATCGACGGTTAATAAGTAAATGTCCCTTCCGGGTCGCGTTAACCTGTTCGGAAATTCCCACTTTCACGAGTTTGCAGATCCCATAAACCTCCTATACTGATGAATTCATTCTTTAAATTATTTCGGAAAATGTGTTGTAGCAATGCTATTTATACATATAAATATGTCACTTTAAGCAGAGAACCTTAGATAACTGAATGACAATATAATTATAACTTGCTAGGCTGCTTCTTGACAAGTTTGATTAAATTCTGCTTGTTGTATCCGACATTTTTTAAATTTGATTTAGTGCCGAGTTTTCAGAACCGAGCTGATTGGAGATAGGTGAAACTAATGTTAAAAATGTTGTCACCCAACCTATTTGCCTCTCCATACACCGACAGTTCTTGTAGAAAAGACACCATGTACCCAATATCATACATACTAGTATTAAATTGACCTAGTGACACAGTACTTGGTTGATTCAATTTAAACAAATTTGGAAGATGCTTGAAAAAGTTTAATGCTTGACAAAATTTAAATACATTTGAAAGAGCTCAAATTCAATGCTTGGCACTAAATTAATTTAAACACATTTGGTAAAGGTCAAATTCAATGTTTGGCCCAATTTAAATACGTTTGGTAGAGGTCAAATTCAATGCTTGACCCAATTTAAACACATTTGGTAGAGGTCAAATTTAATGTTTGGCCCAATTTAAACACATTTGGTAAAGGTCAAATTCAATGCTTGACCTAATTTAAACACATTTGGTAGAGATCAAATTCAATGCTTGACCCAATTTAAACACCATTCTTCTAGTATTATTAATAAACTTTTTTCAAATATGATTCTTTTAAGGTTTTCTTTATCTTGATCAAATGACATAGGTTTTATATGTTTGGTAAGTCCGGTCTTTTCAATGCCATAATGTTCCAAGGTCAAGTTACTACAAATTCTGCTCACTGGCAACATTGCTTTTTATTGATCTTGGTATTAATCAAATTCTGAAAAGTGGACAAGGGCATAACACACACCGTTTTCTTCTGTTGCTACGGTATTCAGTAGCTTGAGTGTACCAATAAACATTTATATCAAAGCCTGCATAAGAAAATACTGTTTCAAAATGAGATAGCCACCCAGCTGTAGATCGCAGGTTTTTAAAAAAATGTTTGACCTTGTAAAAATAAGTGAGTGAGTATTTGGTTTAATGGCGCATCAGCACAGTTCAGGCTATATCACGCCGGGTTAAGTATATTGTATAGTTAAAAATATATGTAGTAAAATTGTAATGACGAAAAGTCTATTGCCATAAAATTTATCAAGCTGTAAAAATGATGATAAAAAAAAAACGTCAGTTGTAAAACTTTATATAAACCAGTAAAACTGTATATAAACCAGTAAAACTGTATATAAACCAGTAAAACTGTATATAAACCAGTAAAACTGTATATAAACCAGTAAAACTGTATATAAACCAGTAAAACTGTATATAAACCAGTAAAACTGTATATAAACCAGTAAAACTGTATATAAACCAGTAAAACTGTATATAAACCAGTAAAACTGTATATAAACCAGTAAAACTGTATATAAACCAGTAAAACTGTATATAAACCAGTAAAACTGTATATAAACCAGTAAAACTGTATATAAACCAGTAAAACTGTATATAAACCAGTAAAACTGTATATAAACCAGTAAAACTTTACAATTTATGGAAAAGATATGATAATAAAAATGCAATAATGTATTTAAAGTTAACAGTGTCGAAAAGCTCCTTCATTGTCATAACTGTATAATATTTTTGGCAAATGAGTGCTAAATCTACACAGTGAATTAAGATGTGTTTTCAACATTTATAGAGGAATGGCATGGTATACACCATGGTGGATCCTCTCTTCAATAAAAATGAGTGTGTAAAACGGGTATGTCCAAGTCTCAACCGTGACATTACTGTTTCCTTTCTACGGTTGAAGTGATAAACAAATGATGATTTACCAATGTTTGGCTTAATTAATTGTAGTTTATTGAATTGTATGTTATTCCAAGTGGTTTGCCATTTTGAAGTAATGTAAGAAAGAATCGATTGCCGTGTATGTAAAAGGTCAAAGTCAATGTGGAGCATTATGCATCAGACGGATCTGTAGTCCAGTGGTAATACGCTGGACTGGTAATCCAGGGATCACAGGTTCGATCCCCTGTCTGATCCTAATAAACATAACAGTCTTTCTGATGGGACATTAAACAGAGGTCTCGTGTCGGTGCTTTACACTGTGCACGTAAAAGAACCAGAGGAGACTCTGGAATGGGTCTCTGTCTGTATCATTGAACTAGCCTCCAAAATCTAAAATGACTAATATCTTCAGGAGGCATCGCTCATATGGGCAACCGGTAGCGACAATAAATAAACGTAAAACACACGCAAATGCAAAGTAATGTAGAATTGCTCCCTGCATGTAAAGTAGGTCATCGTTGGTCTTTTAACCCATTCAACCCCAAGTAACTGACATGGACTGGTCCATGATATTCTTAGACCAATAAATGAATAAGAAAATTACATTCGGACCAGTTCATTTATCAAGATGGGTAATTTTGTCTAAAAATAGTAATAATTATTACTGGCAAAAAAGTGCAGATCCTGATGAGACGGCTCGTCACGAGCCGGCTCATCTGGATCTTCACTTTTTCATAAGCCTATTTAGAGGCCTGTGGGGTTGAAAGGGTTAAAAGAGAAATTGTGGATAAAATACAAGCAAAACAACTGTGGCAGCAATATCATATTATCAGATAATAGCCCACAAATAATTACAATGTAATAAATAATCAAGAATAAATACAAGACTTCCCACGACAAGATACAACTATGCAAATACATGAACCATCCCATGACGAAACCAACATAGTGCTCATAAAAACCACTAACAACCAACATAGTGCTCATAAAAACCACTAACAACCAACATAGTGCTCATAAAAACCACTAACAACCAACATAGTGCTCATAAAAACCACTATCAACTACTGATGATAGAAAGACAAACTTGGAACAAATTGTTAGGTACGACAAAATACCCCATCAATTATGGTGTCCAAATTCTTTGGAACATGAAAAAAAAATTGGCAAAAAATAATGGTGTCCCAGGAGTACCATTATTAATACTTATTTTACAAAGGTAGCTCATAAAATTGAAACATGATGACAATTAGATTTCACATTACAACTGTCCAATCATGTTATATGCATTTATCATCACAAAGTTGGTTGTGTCATCGGGCAGCTCATATACTGGTATATGACGGTGTGTTGTATAATAATTATGGTTGGTAACGAACGATCGAATATTCCAATGTTAAAATTGTAAAAAATGGTACATGTACTGCTATAATTTTGTTCAAATAAATTGCTGTTAAATCAAAGGTGCTAAAAGTTGTCGCGATTATGGCTCCAATTAACAAAAGGCAGATGATGACACATTGCTACTATTTATTAATGCATTCTATTTGATGGCTCCAATTAACAAAAGGCAGATGATGACACATTGCTACTATTTATTAATGCATTCTATCTGATGGCTCCAATTAACAAAAGGCAGATGATGACACATTGCTACTATTTATTAATGCATTCTATTTGATGGCTCCAATTAACAAAAGGCAGATGATGACACGTTGCTACTATTGATTAATGCATTCTATTTGATGGACACAAACTGTACTTGAAATAAAACTTGTTTGTGTATGAAACGGCCGAGTAAGAACAATCGGACGAAATGAAACCGTAATTGCTGGATAAAATGGACCCACATTGTAAACCCCTAGATTGGTTGTGTCAAAATGAACACACATACCAAGAGTGGTGCAAATCGCCAAGAAAGTTCTGGCCGTTGTGGCAATGCCGGTATCATCAGAATCCAATAAAGAGATTGCATTGCTTAAATAAAATTGATGAAATTTTAAATTAGTTTATTTCTTCAAACTTTCCCATACAGAGAAATCTTAGATTCTCGGACCCATGTACAACACATGCCATATTTATTTGTAAAATGGCACATACCGTTTGCTTCCACAACGGTCTGAAATCTGTACCCCACATGAATGTTCAATGTTTTTTTTGTTTGTTTTTTATACAAATTTATTTTAGCTTATATTAATCACTCTCGAGACCTCATTCCTGATGGAATCCATCGCCACGAGGGAGAGAGAAGAGGCAACGTGGAATTTAAATGCCTTGCCCAAGGGCCCAATCATAATGACTTCAGTGTGGCTCGAACTCCGGACCGTTGCGCACCTGAAGCGAATGCGCATCCACTGCGCTATCACGACTTCCACAAAATGTTTATAAATAGCAGGCTAACAAAATACCCCCCGTTTTGAAATGCTGACAGTAGATGTGACATTTGTAAACAGTAGATGTGACATTTGTAAACAGTAGATGTGACATTTGTAAACAGTAGATGTGACATTTGTAAACAGTAGATGTGACATTTGTAAACATAATTCTATCAAGCCAACCGGTTTCAATCAGAAACGATGCTACGTAAGAGCACCGAAAAAAGATAGAAAAAATGTGTCAATTTCGAAAGTTCAAGAAATCAGTATATATTCGAATATTTGTTCGGAAGATCATTTGAATGCCAATATCGCCGTTCGTTATCATCCCTAATAATAATGTCGATCATTAAAGCAGCATTACATCGTATGAAATGAAAGATATTTGAAAAATTCAATTTTTACGTATGGGTAGCAATGCTGAGACACATTCTAACATTATACTTTGTATGCTTATGTTCATTTGGTAAACAGTGTTTTTTTGCGATAAATCAAACTCGAAACCGAAAGTAAGACTTTCCGAGTAGATCGGTCATGCACTTGTTTACAACCGGAACGCATCGTCCGCACTTGTTTGCATTCGGAATGCATCGTCCCCATTTGTCCCACGTTGTCTTTTTTAATTAAATTACTTGCTAAGTCTTTAGGGACATTTCTACATCCCCGCGAGGGGTTCGACATTAGAGCAAGATAGATAGATAGTATTTCATGTTCAAAATATATACGTTGTTTTCTACATCCTCTGTTGTTTCACGCATGCGCACTGTGTGTGTTTACATTTCGTGTGTTGATAAACAAATTCGCGTATACGACGGTTTAAATTTATTGGAATTTTATCGTTTCTGAGCCACTATTTCGATTTTTGTAAACACACACACACATTAGTATTTATATTTTACCCAAAACATCCTTTATTACGATGTAATGCTGCTTTAACAGGAAACAAGAATATGAATGCCCCAACAAAAGTTCAATGCCACTGGTCGATAACACACACTATCAGATGATATACGACCCATTTACATGGAATCCAAAGTTTGGGTTGCAAGTTATAATAGATTGTTCAGGTCTCAAGCTCCGATGGTATGATTGGAGGAGTCTTGAGATTTTCACTCATCTCAACCAATAATAAAGCTTGAGACAACGTTTGATATTGGACAGTTTTATAACCTCCAACCCAATATTTACAGAACAGTTTAACAAACACGACTTCCATCTGGTTTTCAATATAAAACATGAAATATCACAGTACATGATGAATGCTCCCACCATAGCCGAAGAAGTTGCAGCCCGGACTGGTAATATTGACTCGGACTGACACACAAACATTGTGTATGATACATCACCTATATAGCGAACATTTGCGGCTTAGTAGTTTTGAAATGCCTCCAGAGTCGAGGTTACAGCCCGGACAGGAAATATTGACTCAGACTGACGGACGGACACACAAACATTGTGTATGATACATCACCTATATAGTGAACATTTGCGGCTCAGTAGTTTTGAAATGCCTCCAGTCGAGGTTATAGCCCGGACAGGAAATATTGTACCTATTGTTGAGATGTCAAACACCTGTGACATACCATATAAAATTGTACAATGTACCTTCCTCCCCACCACTAATATTGGGTGGGGTACGGTCTTACTTGTTGAGACATCAAACACCTGTGATATATCAAGCATAGGCTTTATTCTAGAGTGGAAAAGGGCAGGGTGGGTCAAAAAAGTGGGGCACGGTGGGTCAATAAAGGGGTTAGCCCCTAGACAATGTTGCTAACTTACGGTGATTGATCAGAGGCAGTACATATTGGTGAAAAGGGATGATGATGATTGAGCTTATTTACTCTCGCTGCCGGTGAACCATGTGAGCGAGCGTACTAAGACGTGTGGGCGAGCGTACTTAGACGTTTAGTTGGTGTTAAGGGAGGATGAGTTCCAAGTTACATAGGTCTGCCCACCCTATGGCACTCACCTGTTAAGGCATACATGTATATATAAACAATTTTTTTTTTAAAGGGCTGTGGGGCTATAGGGCGGGGCTAAATTCTGCTCTAAAAAAAACCTAACGTACAATTGTCTAATGGTATATTTTTCATTCAGCAGTAATCAAATAGTACTGTACCATATAATATAATCATATACATGTTCAAAAATACGAAATTACACTGTATGCGAGTATCTCATTTTTTATGACAGCAATTTTAATAAAACATGCTAAAAGTGATGTATTTCATTACTTTTATGATTTGTTATGGAGAAACGTAGCTGAAGAGAACGGAGCTGCAGAGAAATGGAGCTGCAGAGAAATGGAGCTGCAGAGAAATGGAGCTGCAGAGAAACGGAGCTGCCGAGAAACGTAGCTGCAGAGAAACGGAGCTGCAGAGAAACGGAACTGCAGAGAATGAAGCTGCAGAGAAATGGAGCTGCAGAGAAAGGGAGCTGCAGAGAACGGAGCTGCAGAGTAATGGAGCTGCAGAGAAAGGGAGCTGCAGAGAACGGAACTGCAGAGTAATGGAGCTGCAGAGAAAGGGAGCTGCAGAGAACGGAGCTGCAGAGAAATGGAGCTGCAGAGTAATGGAGCTGCAGAGAAATGGAGCTGCAGAGAACGGAGCTGCAGAGAAACGGAGCTGCAGAGAAACGGATCTGCAGAGAATGGAGCTGCAGAGTAACGGAGCTGCAGAGAAACGGAGCTGCAGAGAACGGAGCTGCAGAGAAACGGAGCTACAGAGAAACGGAGCTGCAGAGAATGGAGCTGCAGAGAATGGAGTTGCAGAGAACTGCAGAGAACGGAGCTGCAGAGAACGGAGTTGTGTAACGAGAAAAACGACTATCCCAGTCAAGTTTATTATATTATTAGATGATATATCTATTTTTCAACATTGTTAAAGTACATTAAAAATGTAGAGAAGGTTGGAATTCTTTACCATTAAGCCCAAGTAATACTGATTTTGCAAGGAATACAATTGTGACAATCCGTTTGTACAGGAATATAACTTTATGTACACTCTAAGTTTTGACAGGCCATTCTAGGTGATTTAACCCTTTCCATAGAGATTTAGGGTAATATACTATATCTCCATACAAATGACAGCCATTTAACCCTTTCCTCCATAGAGATTTAGGGTAATATACTATTATATCTCCATACAGACGAGAGCCATTTAACCCTTTCCTTCATAGAGATTTAGGGTAATATACTATTATTATATCTCCATACAAATGACAGCCATTTAACCCTTTCCTCCATAGAGATTTAGGGTAATATACTATTATATCTCCATACAAATGACAGCCATTTAACCCTTTCCTTCATAGAGATTTAGGGTAATATACTATTATATCTCCATACAAATGACAGCCATTTAACCCTTTCCTTCATAGAGATTTAGGGTAATATACTATTATATCTCCATACAAACGACAGCCATTTAGCTATCATGCAGTGGATAAGTAGTCGCCATATCTACCCCACCTCCATAGATATTACTGGGACTACACAAGATTCTGGCCTTTATTATGAACATTGATTTGGCTACTACATTGTCAATGTATGTCGTATTGGTAATGGCGTCAAGAGGTGCTTCTATGAGGGAAAGGGTTAACAAATGTACACACAGTTCATGTTTTTGTTCAGGCTCATGGACAATGTACAGTCAAACCTGTGTTAGTGGTCACCTCTATTAAGCAGCCAACCTGTATTAAGCAGCCAATTTCCAGATTCCCATTATGTTGTTTTATTATACATTTGACCTCTATTAAGCAGCCACCTGTGCTAAGCAGCCACTTTCTGTAATTCCCTTAGCTGGCTGTTTAAGACAGGTTTGACCCTACTACCATACCCAAACCACAGATTTCAGGACCAAAATAGGGGGGTCGTCTTATAGGTGAGATCGCATTATATGTGAGTGTATATGGTATACATAGAGGATACTTCTGTGTGTTCAGTGCAAGATTGACTTGTATTTCAGCGAATGAACATTGAAAATTATTGTTATCCCGAGTGGCGCTAGCTTTCTATGTTCATCAGTGAAAAACAAAGCAGTGAGAAATGAAGTGTGTTATTCCGCTGCTTTCAACCGGTGGAATAACACATTTTATTTTCACTAATAAATTCCTATATTGCATTGGAAAGCATATAAAAATACCTAAATTATTATTTACACAATGTTAAACCTGTATAGTGAAAACATTTCCCAAGAATTGTATGTTTAGAAATTGCACGCTGACATCGTCTATCTGCATCAATGTCATATCAATAGCAACTTTCCGGGAGCTATCTGGCGGAAGAAGACCACATGTGTCTCTCCCGGCATTGTTTCAGACCGAGACAGACACACAGCAGGAAGCACAGATCTTCCACAAGCCAGCTGGACAGCTTATTCACTTCGAGGAATCGTATTAGGCCATTATATTACCGGTACCCAATTTGCCACGTGGGTCAGCGAACACGAGTTTACAATGCTCCGCTAAATGTCAGGCATGAGATTGAAGGCTTTGTGAAAAACAATTTTGGGACCAATATTACCAAGAGCAGATTATTACCATGTACCGCTGCTAAGGGGTCTGGGGGCTTACATGAAATCTTGAAATCATGCTTTCTGAGTACTTTTCAATACACTAAATTCATTATTTTGGCACCAGAAAACAGACATTTTTTACGTGGAATAATCAATAATTTGAATATTTCAAATTTCTACACCTAAAACGTTGCCACCAGAGAATAAAATACGCATAACCATGACACAGTTCCAGATGAGGTTTGGTACGGGAATATGTTACCATAATTCTAATACTTCTAATGATCATACCCTTTCAACCCCAAGTAACAGGATGGGACTGATTTCTCCTTTCCGCGTTCAACAAAACAATTGTCTCGCCATTTTGGTTTTCGCCGAACTTTTTTGATCGCGCCAAATGTAGACTGGTTTTCCATATTATGCACATATAATATGCAAGGGCAGGCTCACTTTCACAATGGAACATGGCGCATGATGGCGGTTGGAAAAGAAAAAGCTGATTCACCCCTTCACCCCCTCAATATCTCAACGAATTCGTGCAAATCACGAGACCCTCCCACTGAAGAAAAAATTAGGAAATCCGTCAAAAAGCGGAAAATCTCATGCCTGAAGTGTCAAATAGAGAAAGGACCGTAGAAACAATTCTCATCCCAAAATGAATATTTAGATTTAGTGTGTTGTTGATTTTCCACCAAAACTCATTCCAAGAATGTGCCACAGAGACAGCTATATCTAATACTCATGGTGAATAAGAAGATATTGATACATGTTATCTCCGAAAAATAACCCAAAATATGAGTAGGTCCAGTTCTCCACAGTCACACTTGGCAACCATGTACCAAAGAAATCTGCAGCTGTCGCTCAGTACCGTAGAAATCTGCAGCTGTCGCTCAGTACAGACTTCCACAATCGCACTTGGCAACCATGTACCATAGAAATCTGCAGCTATCCCTCAGCACGGACTTCCACAGTCACACTTGGCAACAATGTACCATAGAAATCTGCAGCTGTCGCTCAGTACCGAAGAAATCTGCAGCTGTCGCTCAGCACGGACTTCCACAATCGCACTTGGCAACCATGTACCATAGAAATCTACAGCTGTCGCTCAGCACAGACTTCCAGTCACACTTGGCAACCATGTACCGTAGAAATCTGCAGCTGTCGCTCAGTACCGTAGAAATCTGCAGCTATCGCTCAGTACCATAGAAATCTGCAGCTGTCGCTCAGTACCGTAGAAATCTGCAGCAGTCGCTCAGTACCATAGAAATCTGCAGCTGTCGCTCAGCACTGACCTCCAGTCACACTTGGCAACCATGTACTGTAGAAATCTGCAGCTATGACTCAGCACTGACCTCCACAATTACACTTGGCAACCATGTACTGTAGAAATCTGCAGCTGTCGCTCAACACGGACTTCCAGTCACACTTGGCAATCATGTATAGTAGAAATCTGCAGCTGTCTATCAGTACAGTAGAAATCTGCAGCTGTCGCTCAGTACAGTAGAAATCTGCAGCTGTTGCTCAGCATGGACTTCCAGTCACACTTGGCAACCATGTAATGTAGAAATCTGCAGCTATCCCTCAGCACTGACCTCCACAATCGCACTTGGCAACCATGTACTGTAGAAATCTGCAGCTATCCCTCAGCACTGACCTCCACAATCGCACTTGGCAACCATGTACTGTAGAAACCTGCAGCTGTCACTCAGCACGGACTTCCACAATCGCACTTGGCAACCATGTACCGCAGAAATCTGCAGCTGTCGCTCAGCACGGACTTCTACAATCGCACTTGGCAACCATGTACTGTAGAAACCTGCAGCTGTCGCTCAGCACGGACTTCTACAATCGCACTTGGCAACCATGTACTGTAGAAACCTGCAGCTGTCACTCAGAATGGACTTCCACAATCACACTTGGCAACCATGTACTGTAGAAATCTGCAGCTTTCGCTGCACTGACCACGGTCAAGGCGTTGGAGGCATTGCGGAGACTTCTTGTAGTATTGTTTGCTGGTCTATGTTTATATCGGACACCGACTTCCGTACATCAGTGGTTATGGATCGCACCTGGAAAGGCACAATAGATTATGTTATGTTATATTTCGGGTTTTACGCCTGCATCAGCACTATCAGGGCTATATCGCCGGCGGGCAGTTTACCTAACAACACCTTTCCTGGGCAGGCTCCAGCGGTTAACCAGTACTTGGGTGCACCAACCTCCATAAGAAACTGCCAACTTTTTCATATAAATGAGACACGGTCCGAGTGGGGCTCGAACCCGTGACCATCAGTGATGATAGGTTACAGTGGTATACAAGTCAGCGACCGTAACCACTCGACCACGGAGGCGGACAAAGGCACAATGGAAGATTTATGATGAAGATTTCTCCAGTTGCTAGGATACGTGATGTGTTCATTTCAGTTGATAATGTGCATATTACAGTTATTATTAGTCTATCCAAATTTATTTTAGTTCGATTGCGAAACAAGTTCTGTCAACTTATATTAATCACTCTCGAGACCTCATTCCTGATGGAATCCATCGCCACGAGGGAGAGAGAAGTTATTGAAAATGATTATTGATTATTGCATTAGCAGGACTAGCACAGCGGGTAGCCCGATACACTATCGCACGAGCACAGTCTGAATTAGTTTTTTGAAAACCACCAATGCAAATTAATTTGTTATTGACAATCGGGTGTCTTCAGGGCTCTATCTAGGTCAGAAATTTTGGGAGAAATGAGAAAGCGCGGGATTGCGTCTTTAAATGGTGTTATTTAATATAATTCAACAAAATAGAGTTAAGATACACAATATTACCATTAAATAGAACATATGAATAGAAGCAGTGCTTTATAATGGGCCAGTGAATCTTACTGGACAAAGTTTTATTTTTAAAAATAAAATGTTATGGAGAAGTGGGTGGGGCACTCAGCGGGCGAAGTCAGGGTCCCTAGGGTGACTATTTCGCCCAAGTTGCCTTCTAGAATGAGCCCTGTTCTAATTCTTTGTCCCTCATGTTGAATGCAGAATATCTACCTCACATCCCTCGTATATTTGCTGAAAATCAGTTTCAGGGGGAAATGTTGTGTAACATAGAAATACACGGTTTGTCTTTCTAATTAGTTTAAACTTTATTTATTTTACAACGATTGCGAAGAAAGTTTTAACAACTTATATTAATAACTCTCGTTGGCGCGGATGAAAGCTTATATGTGGTCATTCGTGTGGGAGGAAACTGGAGTACCCAGAGAAAACCCACCTGTCCGATCTGGCAACCATCGTACCATCATATCTTTCTAATTTAGAATCAACCAAACAGCCCAGGTTACATAGTGAAAGTTACATAGTGAAAAGTCATAGTTACATAGTGAACGTTACATAGTTGCATAGTGATAGTGAACGTTACATAGTTGCATAGTGAAAGTCATATAATTACATAGTGAAAGTCACATATTTACATAGTGAAAGTCACATAGTTACATAGTGAGTCACATAGTGAAAGTCACATAGTTACATAGTGAAAGTCACATAGTGAAAATTCGAGGTACCCGTCAGAGCACGGATTCAGAAACAAACGTTTAACATACCAGTTGTGTGTAGAATCCCGATTCTCTCGGTTTCTCGGTATATCTTTCAAACTGATCTAGGCTATCCTGTAACTTGAGTGTCAGCGTGTCATAACTCCCTCTCACTACCTCCAGCACCTAACATACAAAACAACATCTATAAAATCGGACAGACATTTGGTTCATGGGCTAAAATAAGTGGTTTTAGGGGCTAAAATAATTGTCCAGAAGTGGCTGATGGGGCTAAAATAATTGTCCAGCAGTGGTTTAAGGGCTAAAATAATTGTCCAGAAGTGGTTTAAGGGGCTCAAATAATTGTCCAGAAGTGGTTTAAGGGCCTAAATAATTGTCCAGAAGTGGTTTAAGGGGCTAAAATAATTGTCCAGCAGTGGCTTAATGGGCTAAAATAATTGTCCAGAAGTGGTTTAAGGGGCTAAAATAATTGTACAATAGTGGTTTAAGGACTAAAATAATTGTCTATAAGTGGTTTAAGGGGCTAAAATAATTGTCCAGAAGTGGTTTAAGGGGCTAAAATAATTGTCCAGAAGTGGTTTAAGGGGCTAAAATAATTGTACAGAAGTGGTTTAAGGACTAAAATAATTGTCCAGCAGTGGTTTAAGGGCTAAAATAATTGTCCAGAAGTGGTGTAAGAGGCTAAAATAATTGTACAGAAGTGGTTTAAGGACTAAAATAATTGTCCAGCAGTGGTTTAAGGGCTAAAATAATTGTCCAGAAGTGGTGTAAGGGGCTAAAATAATTGTCCAGAAGTGGTTTAAGGGGCCTAAATAATTGTCCAGAAGTGGCTTAAGGGGCTAAAATAATTGTCCAGAAGTGGTTTAAGGGGCTAAAATAATTGTCCAGAAGTGGTTTAAGGGGCTAAAATAATTGTCCATAAGTGGTCTAAGCGGCTAAAATCGACAACAAATTGGCCCCATAACCATAATGACTTGAAGGCTACATGTATCAACAGTATTCAACTGAACATTAGCCCCTAATGTTTGCATGGACAGACAGACGGCAAAGACCATATGTCTCCCCTTAATGGCGGAGACATACTTATAGTAAGTCAAGTGTCTCAGATACTCAGTTTTTGAGGCGAATATATTTGGAACAAAATTATAACTTTATAATAGAAAATTACATTTCTGCATACATTTGCGTTTTCAACGATGTAGTGTCGCTTTAATATTATACCCTAAGTGTTACAGCAGCATGAAATAGGAAAGACGCCCAACTTATATATTGAATAGAATTGCGTATTACAATATAATTAATTATACAGTGTATAATTGGGATTCATTTGTTTTCCAATATCCACAACAGAAACTAGTAATGAAATGTCATATACAAAACATTTGTTGATATAACAAACTTATGCAAACAAGCCAAGATCCATGTGTGAAGAAAGCTGTGTGATTGCTAACACACTAGTATTGGATTAAACACAATTTATTTCAGTATTTTTACATGTATACATCATGCACAAGGAAATTATAATTTAACTTATAAAGTAACAGCAATAGACAGAAAATGATTAGAAAAGAATGATTTTATATAGTTCTTATCCCTATCAATTGGTTGATATACAACGAGAGACATTACTGGTTTTTCTATTACCTCCCTTGATGGATAAAGTCAGATTTATCCCGAAATGTTTATTGGTCCTTTTAGTTGGAATCCTTTGTTTTTACTGTTGTCGTCTAACCAGATGTTGCGTTAGGATAAATGTAATTTTATCAAAATCATGTTAATTAATTGAACCAATTTTTACAGTAAGATATCAATTGGATATGCTAACGGATATATGTCGAGATTTAATAATTTCATAATTATAAGACGAGAATACGGATAAAAATGGAAAACATGTGGTTCAAAGGAAACAACGATAAAAATGGAGGAAATCAACTAAGAGGACCAATATACTATTAGGAGTATTCAGGGGCAGTAACTGACTAATGTTTCTCATAGGCAGGAGATATAGTAAACATTTTAACATGACCGGATATTTTGTTCCCACAAACAAAGAACAAATCTACAAATCTGCAAAGCTGCAATAAACCTCGCCTACAGTTGGTCAAATATGTCATGGAATTTCATTACAATTGTCATTACGACATAATTCTACGACACAGTTCTAATTTCCATGACATATTTACAGAATTTTCAGTTACAAGTAACAAGAACACATTAACAAATTGTCGTCTGCTACAATTATTTGTACTATTAATAGCCTTCATTTTACCCAGTATGCAAAGAGTTAAACAGTGATCTGAAAAAATCTTCACAAGGCATGCTAACTGTAATAGTGCTGGAAGTATGTAAAGTTGTCTCTGCAAACACATGTTTACACTGCAAATGTTAACAGACGTATGGAGTATGGATGGAAAATGGACAGATGACTGATAGATGGACTGGAGATGGAAAAATGGATGGATGACAGACAGATGGATGGAAAAAGGACAGATGACATACAGATGGATGGGAGGTGGAAAAATGGATGGATGACAGACAGATGGATGGAAAATGGACAGATGACTGATAGATGGACTGGAGATGGAAAAATGGATGGATGACAGACAGATGGATGGGAGATGGAAAAATGGATGGATGACAGACAGATGGATCAAAAATGGACAGATGACTGATAGATGGATTGGAGATGGAAAAATGGATGGATGACAGACAGATGGATGGACTGGAGATGGAAAAATGGATGGATGACAGACAGATGGATGGAAAATGGACAGATGACTGATAGATGGACTGGAGATGAAAAAATGGATGGATGACATACAGATGGATGGGAGATGGAAAAATGGACAGATGACATACAGATGGATGGGAGGTGGAAAAATGGATGGATGACAGACAGATGGATGGAAAATGGACAGATGACTGATAGATGGACTGGAGATGGAAAAATGGATGGATGACAGACAGATGGATGGAAAATGGACAGATGACTGATAGATGGACTGGAGATGAAAAAATGGATGGATGACATACAGATGGATGGGAGATGGAAAAATGGACAGATGACATACAGATGGATGGGAGGTGGAAAAATGGATGGATGACAGACAGATGGATGGAAAATGGACAGATGACTGATAGATGGACTGGAGATGGAAAAATGGATGGATGACAGACAGATGGATGGAAAATGGACAGATGACTGATAGATGGACTGGAGATGAAAAAATGGATGGATGACATACAGATGGATGGGAGATGGAAAAATGGATGGATGACAGACAGATGGATGGAAAATGGACAGATGACTGATAGATGGACTGGAGATGCAAAAATGGATGGATGACAGACAGATGGATGGAAAATGGACAGATGACTGATAGATGGACTGGAGATGGAAAAATGGATGGATGACAGACAGATGGATGGAAAAAGGACAGATGACATACAGATGGACGGGAGGTGAAAAAGTGGATGGATGACAGACAGATGGCCAGGAGGTGAAAAAATAGATGGATGACAGACAGATGGATGGGAGATGGAAAAATGGATGGATGACAGACAGATGGATGGACTGGAGATGGAAAAATGGATGGATGACATACAGATGGATGGAAAATGGACAGATGACTGATAGATGGATTGGAGATGGAAAAATGGATGGATGACAGACAGATGGATGGACTGGAGATGGAAAAATGGATGGATGACATACAGATGGATGGAAAATGGACAGATGACTGATAGATGGACTGGAGATGGAAAAATGGATGGATAACATACAGATGGATGGGAGATGGAAAAATGGATGGATGACAGACAGATGGATGGAAAATGGACAGATGACTGATAGATGGACTGGAGATGGAAAAATGGATGGATGACAGACAGATGGATGGAAAAAGGACAGATGACATACAGATGGATGGGAGGTGAAACAGTGGATGGATGACAGACAGATGGCCAGGAGGTGAAAAAATAGATGGATGACAGACAGATGGATGGGTGACAGACAGATGGATGGGTGACAGACAGATACATACAGATGGATGGGTGACATACAGATGGATGGGTGACATACAGATGGATGGGTGACATACAGATGGATGGGTGACAGACAGATGGATGGGTGACAGACAGATGGATGGGTGACAGACAGATGGGTGGGTGACATACAGATGGATGGGTGACAGACAGGTGGATGGGTGACATACAGATGGATGGGTGACAGACAGATGGATGGATGACAGACAGATGGATGGGCGACAGACAGATGGATGGGTGACAGACAGATGGATGGGTGACAGACAGATGGATGGATGACAGACAGATGGATGGGTGACAGACAGATGGATGGATGACAGACAGATGGATGGATGACAGACAGATGGATGGGCAACAGACAGATACAGACAGATGGATGGGTGACAGACAGATACAGACAGATGGATGGGTGACAGACAGATACAGACATATGGATGGATGACAGACAGATGGATGGATGACAGACAGATGGATAGATGACAGACAGATGGATGACAGACAGACACATGGATGGATGACAGACAGATGGATGGGTGACAGACAGATGGATGGGTGACAGATAAAACCAGATGGACGGGAGGTGGAAAAGTGGATGGATGACATACAGATGGATAGGTGACAGACAGATGGATGGGTGACAGACAGATGGATGGGTGACAGACAGATGGATGGATGACAGACAGATGGATGGATGACAGACAGATGGATGGATGACAGACAGATGGATGGATGACAGACATATGGATGGGTGACAGATGGATGGATGACAGACAGATGGATGGATGACAGACAGATGGATGGGTGACAGACAGATGGATGGATGACAGACATATGGATGGGTGACAGACATACACATGGATGGATGACAGACAGATGGATGGATGACAGACAGATGGATGGGTGACAGATAAAACCAGATGGATGGGAGGTGGAAAAGTGAATGGATGACATACAGATGGATAGGTGACAGACAGATGGATGGATGACAGACAGATGGATGGATGACAGACAGATGGATGGATGACAGACAGATGGATGGGTGACAGACAGATGGATGTGTGACAGACAGATGGATGGATGACAGACAGATGGATGGATGACAGACAGATGGATGGATGACAGACAGATGGATGGATGACAGACATATGGATGGGTGACAGACAGATGGATGGATGACAGACAGATGGATGGATGACAGACAGATGGATGGGTGACAGACAGATGGATGGGTGACATACAGATGGATGGATGACAGACAGATGGATGGGTGACAGACAGATGGATGGGTGACAGACAGATGGATGGGTGACAGACAGATGGATGGATGGATGACAGACAGATACAGACAGATGGATGGGTGACAGACAGATGGATGGGTGACAGACAGATGGATGGGTGACAGACAGATGGATGACAGACAGATGGATGGATGACAGACAGATGGATGGATGACAGACAGATGGATGCCAGACAGATGGATGGGTGACAGACAGATGGATGGATGACAGACAGATGGATGGGTGACAGACAGATGGATGGATGACAGACAGATGGATGGATGACAGACAGATGGATGGGTGACAGACAGATTGATGGATGACAGACAGATACAGACAGATGGATGGGTGACAGACAGATGGATGGGTGACAGACAGATGGATGGGTGACAGACAGATGGATGGGTGACAGACAGATGGATGGATGACAGACAGATGGATGGATGACAGACAGATGGATGGATGACAGACATATGGGTGGGTGACAGACAGATGGATGGATGACAGACAGATGGATGGGTGACAGACAGATGGATGGGTGACAGACAGATGGATGGATGACAGACATATGGATGGGTGACAGACATACACATGGATGGATGACAGACAGATGGATGACAGACAGACACATGGATGGATGGATGACAGACAGATGGATGGGTGACAGATAAAACCAGATGGACGGGAGGTGGAAAAGTGGATGGATGACATACAGATGGATAGGTGACAGACAGATGGATGGATGACAGACAGATGGATGGATGACAGACAGATGGATGGGTGACAGACAGATGGATGGGTGACAGACAGATGGATGGATGACAGACAGATGGATGGATGACAGACAGATGGATGGATGACAGACAGATGGATGGATGACAGACATATGGATGGGTGACAGACAGATGGATGGATGACAGACAGATGGATGGGTGACAGATGGATGGGTGACATACAGATGGATGGGTGACAGACATATGGATGGATGACAGACAGATGGATGGGTGACATACAGATGGATGGATGACAGACAGATACAGACATATGGATGGATGACAGACAGATGGATGGGTGACAGACAGATGGATGGGTGACAGACAGATGGATGGATGGGTGACAGACAGATGGATGGGTGACAGACAGATGGATGGGTGACAGACAGATGGATGGATGACAGACAGATGGATGGATGACAGACAGATGGATGGGTGACAGACAGATGGATGGATGGATGACAGACAGATGGATGGGTGACAGACAGATGGATGGGTGACAGACAGATGGATGGGTGACAGACAGATGGATGGGTGACAGACAGATGGATGGATGACAGACAGATGGATGGGTGACAGACAGATGGATGGATGACAGACAGATGGATGGATGACAGACAGATGGATGGGTGACAGACAGATGGATGACATACAGATGGATGGATGACAGACATATGGATGGGTGACAGACAGATGGATGGATGACAGATGGATGGGTGGCAGACAGATGGATGGATGGATGACAGACAGATACAGACATATGGATGGATGACAGACAGATGGATGGGTGACAGACAGATGGATGGATGACAGACAGATGGATGGGTGACAGACATATGGATGGATGACAGACAGATGGATGGGTGACAGACAGATACAGACATATGGATGGATGACAGACAGATGGATGGGTGACAGACAGATGGATGGATGACAGACAGATGGATGGATGAATGACAGACAGATGGATGGGTGACAGACATATGGATGGATGACAGACAGATGGATGGGTGACAGACAGATACAGACATATGGATGGATGACAGACAGATGGATGGGTGACAGACAGATGGATGACAGACAGATGGATGGATGGATGACAGACAGATGGATGGGTGACAGACAGACAGATGGATGGATGACAGACAGATGGATGGATGGATGGGTGACAGACAGACAGACAGATGGATGGATGACAGACAGATACAGACATATGGATGGATGACAGACAGATGGATGGGTGACAGACAGATGGATGGATGACAGACAGATGGATGGATGGATGACAGACAGATGGATGGGTGACAGACAGATGGATGGATGACAGACAGATTGATGGATGACAGACAGACAGACAGATGGATGGGTGACAGACAGACAGATGGATGGATGACAGACAGACAGATGGATGGATGACAGACAGATGGATGGATGACAGACAGATGGATGGGTGACAGACAGACAGATGGATGACAGACAGATGGATGACAGATAAAACCAGATCACAAGACCTCACAGTAAGCCAAACAGTAACAAAGTGATAAACGCTATACCTGTTCTTCTGTAAGTGATGACAGATGATTGTTGGCCGCCCAGCTGTCAACTTTTGGTGTAAAGTGATTCACAATGGCCCTGAAAGTATACATTCATAATTTGTTATTTTATTCATCAATATTTACTTACATAATGTTGCAACATTAAATCGAAAGCTAACAGCTTATTTAGATTATTCGCTTTCGAGACCTCATTCCTGATGGAATCCATAACCATGAGGGTGAGAGAAGAGGCAATGTGCAATTAAAGCGCCTTGCCATACGACACAATTGTACAGCTGGGCGTGAACTCCGGCCTTTCACACCTAGGCGCGAACTCCGGGCCTTTCACACCTGAAGCAAATGCGCTACCTCTGTACTATCACAACTTCCATGCAGCTGTTTGAGATCGGGGCATCAAGAGTGGATGTGACTTGGGTGAAATCGGATCATCTTTAGTAAATTCCTCACTCTGCCTCTACTCATAATACATAATATGATGATACGCAGGGTTCCTACTGCCGGTCACCAATGCTTCTCAAAAACAAATACTGGCGCTAAATTGTGTGAATTGGCAAAATAATTTGCGCAACTGTTTTGTCAAATACATGGATGGCTTCAAATATTTATTTGTGAACTATATGGCTCTTAGTTGGCTCCAAGGTTTTCAAATTGGCAAATCCAGTTTTTTTTCAATTGGCGACAGAAGTGGCACAGACAAAAAACTCAGACAGGGCCCTGCGATACGGTGGGCATAAGCATCTATCCAGCATCATACAGTACCTACAACACACCTCAACTTACCTTACATTAATGAGATGGTTTGTAAGTCTGGCTGCCGACTCCTTGTGCTCACCTTCACTAGTTGTGTATCGTAACGCTGTAATATAGAATTCATAAGACACCGCAAACAGTAAATATAATACCGTAACCAATTTCAGGGCACTGCTCCTCGAGAGGTTCAACATAGTAAAGTTTCATCTAATTAGTTTAGTTTATACAAATATATCTTAGATCGATTAATCACTCTCGAGACAATATTCCTGATGGAATCCATCACCATGAGGGAGAGAGAAAGAGGCAATGTGGAATTTAAATGCCTTGCCTAAGGGTACACTCGTAACGGCTACAGCTGGGCGTGAAATCCGGGACTTTCACACCTAAAGCGAACGCTCAAACACTGCGCTATTACGACCACCACAAACCCAGTTATCTAATTAGCACTGATATTATGACAATATAAAACACCAGCAATCAGGAAAACTAATCATTTTGGTGCTCAGTTGGCTGCTTTTTTTTTTCAAATTCGCACCAATTTTATTAAATCCTAAACAGAAGTGGCGAAGATAAAACTTCAACGAGATACCGGTAAGTATGACCTTGGCCTTGAATGTACGGACATGGGTCTAGCGATACAATGAACACTTGTGTGTAAGTTAATTTAAAACCTGCCGATCAGTTTCAAACATACAGAGCACTCAAAATATAGCACCCATTTCTGAACTTGGGGTACGCGCGACCTTGACATTACAGATTACCTGGATCTTGTGTGCAACAAATCAACTCTGTTGAACATTGCTGCAAAGTTATTCGAAAAAACGAACAAAGAATTACAAAGATTTTGAATGCAGGAATGCAACATACCCATGGAATATAAATACAGGAAATGCAACATACCCATGGAATATAAATACAGGAAATGCAACATACCCATGGAATATAAATACAGGAAATGCAACATACCCATGGAATATAAATACAGGAAATGCAACATACCCATGGAATATAAATACAGGAAATGCAACATACCCATGGAATATAAATACAGGAAATGCAACATACCCATGGAATATAAATACAGGAAATGCAACATACCCATGGAATATAAATACAGGAAATGCAACATACCCATGGAATATAAATACAGGAAATGCAACATACCCATGGAATATAAATACAGGAAATGCAACATACCCATGGAATATAAATACAGGAAATGCAACATACCCATGGAATATAAATACAGGAAATGCAACATACCCATGGAATATAAATACAGGAAATGCAACATACCCATGGAATAGAGATTATCAAACACCTGATGCATTCTGATGATTTCATAATACAACTCGTCGTAACTGTTTGGATTTGGCAAAAACGTGTCTCCATACGTGATAAATAAGTTGAAAATATTTACAATCTGAAAATAAGTAAGAGTACCATATGAAATAAACATCACAGAAAACTAGCGTGACTAGTGATTTTGGTACCAGTCCACGCCAATGTTTAGTAAATACACATTTCGGTACCAGTCCACACCAATGTTTAGTAAATACACATTTCGGTACCAGTCCACGCCAATGTTTAGTAAATACACATTTCGGTACCAGTCCACGCCAATGTTTAGTAAATACACATTTCGGTACCAGTCCACGCCAATGTTTAGTAAATACACATTTCGGTACCAGTCCACGCCAATGTTTAGTAAATACACTCATGTAATTTTCAGAACCGACTTGTTTCCTGATATGATGAGGTAAGTTACTGTAAATTTGTATGTAGTAATTTGTGCAGAGTTGTTATGTTGCAGTATATATCGCCTATTTCGTAATCCGGCCATTCATACCACAGATGTACAACGGTTTTGTTTTCATTTTCTTTTTCAAAGTTAGGCCAAATCGGGCAAGAGTTATGCAAAGTGCAATTCATAAAAAACATGTTTTAAAATCGTCTGCAGCCCCCCCCCCCCCATTTTGAAGTTGGTCGGGGGTAACATATGGTCCCCCCCCCCAACTTTTGAAACAATCCAATGGCTACGATGCCTATGCCAATATGTTCAAGGACATCTATATTGTTGCAGTAGAAATACTATAACACACATACACAGGCAAACACTACCTGCATCTACACGCAAGCCTGTCAGCCCACACATACACAGGCAAACACTACCTGCATCTACATGCAAGCCTGTCAGCCCAGACATACACAGGCAAACACTACCTGCATCTACATGTAAGCCTGTCAACCCAGACATACACAGGCAAACACTACCTGCATCTACACGCAAGTCTGTCAGCCCAGACATACACAGGCAAACACTACCTGCATCTACACGCAAGCCTGTCAGCCCAGACATACACAGGCAAACACTACCTGCATCTACATGTAAGCCTGTCAGCCCAGACATACACAGGCAAACACTACCTGCATCTACATGCAAGCCTGTCAGCCCAGACATACACAGGCAAACACTACCTGCATCTACACGCAAGCCTGTCAGCCCAGACATACACAGGCAAACACTACCTGCATCTACATGTAAGCCTGTCAGCCCAGACATACACAGGCAAACACTACCTGCATCTACACGCAAGTCTGTCAGCCCAGACATACACAGGCAAACACTACCTGCATCTACACGCAAGCCTGTCAGCCCACACATACACAGGCAAACACTACCTGCATCTACATGCAAGCCTGTCAGCCCAGACATACACAGGCAAACACTACCTGCATCTACATGTAAGCCTGTCAACCCAGACATACACAGGCAAACACTACCTGCATCTACACGCAAGTCTGTCAGCCCAGACATACACAGGCAAACACTACCTGCATCTACACGCAAGCCTGTCAGCCCAGACATACACAGGCAAACACTACCTGCATCTACATGTAAGCCTGTCAGCCCAGACATACACAGGCAAACACTACCTGCATCTACATGCAAGCCTGTCAGCCCAGACATACACAGGCAAACACTACCTGCATCTACACGCAAGCCTGTCAGCCCAGACATACACAGGCAAACACTACCTGCATCTACATGTAAGCCTGTCAGCCCAGACATACACAGGCAAACACTACCTGCATCTACACGCAAGTCTGTCAGCCCAGACATACACAGGCAAACACTACCTGCATCTACATGCAAGCCAGTCAGCCCATACATACACAGGCAAACACTACCTGCATCTACATGCAAGCCTGTCAGCCCATACATACACAGGCAAACACTACCTGCATCTACATGCAAGCCTGTCAGCCCAGACATACACAGGCAAACACTACCTGCATCTACATGTAAGCCTGTCAGCCCAGACATACACAGGCAAACACTACCTGCATCTACACGCAAGTCTGTCAGCCCAGACATACACAGGCAAACACTACCTGCATCTACATGCAAGCCTGTCAGCCCATACATACACAGGCAAACACTACCTGCATCTACATGCAAGCCTGTCAGCCCATACATACACAGGCAAACACTACCTGCATCTACACGCAAGCCTGTCAGCCCAGACATACACAGGCAAACACTACCTGCATATACACGCAAGCCTGTCAGCCCAGACATACACAGGCAAACACTACATGCATCTACATGCAAGTCTGTCAGCCCAGACATACACAGGCAAACACTACCTGCATCTACATGCAAGCCTGTCAGCCCAGACATACACAGGCAAACACTACCTGCATCTACATGCAAGCCTGTCAGCCCATACATACACAGGCAAACACTACCTGCATCTACATGCAAGCCTGTCAGCCCATACATACACAGGCAAACACTACCTGCATCTATATGCAAGCCTGTCAGCCCATACATACACAGGCAAACACTACATGCATCTACATGCAAGCCTGTCAGCCTATAGATACACAGGCAAACACTACCTGTATCTACACGCAAGCCTGTCAGCCCAGACATACACAGGCAAACACTACCTGCATCTACATGTAAGCCTGTCAGCCCAGACATACACAGGCAAACACTACCTGCATCTACATGCAAGCCTGTCAGCCCATACATACACAGGCAAACACTACCTGCATCTACATGCAAGCCTGTCAGCCCAGACATACACAGGCAAACACTACCTGCATCTACACGCAAGTCTGTCAGCCCAGACATACACAGGCAAACACTACCTGCATCTACATGCAAGCCTGTCAGCCCATACATACACAGGCAAACACTACCTGCATCTACATGCAAGCCTGTCAGCCCATACATACACAGGCAAACACTACCTGCATCTACATGCAAGCCTGTCAGCCCAGACATACACAGGCAAACACTACCTGCATCTACATGTAAGCCTGTCAGCCCAGACATACACAGGCAAACACTACCTGCATCTACACGCAAGTCTGTCAGCCCAGACATACACAGGCAAACACTACCTGCATCTACATGCAAGCCTGTCAGCCCATACATACACAGGCAAACACTACCTGTATCTACATGCAAGCCTGTCAGCCCATACATACACAGGCAAACACTACCTGCATCTACACGCAAGCCTGTCAGCCCAGACATACACAGGCAAACACTACCTGCATATACACGCAAGCCTGTCAGCCCAGACATACACAGGCAAACACTACATGCATCTACATGCAAGTCTGTCAGCCCAGACATACACAGGCAAACACTACCTGCATCTACATGCAAGCCTGTCAGCTCATACATACACAGGCAAACACTACCTGCATCTATATGCAAGCCTGTCAGCCCATACATACACAGGCAAACACTACATGCATCTACATGCAAGCCTGTCAGCCTATAGATACACAGGCAAACACTACCTGTATCTACACGCAAGCCTGTCAGCCTATAGATACACAGGCAAACACTACCTGTATCTACACGCAAGCCTGTCAGCCTATACATACACAGGCAAACACTACCTGCATCTACATGCAAGCCTGTCAGCCCATACATACACAGGCAAACACTACCTGCATCTACACGCAAGCCTGTCAGCCTATACATACACAGGCAAACACTACCTGCATCTACATGCAAGCCTGTCAGCCCATACATACACAGGCAAACACTACCTGTATCTACATGTAAGCCTGTCAGCCCAGACATACACAGGCAAACACTACCTGCATCTACACGCAAGCCTGTCAGCCTATAGATACACAGGCAAACACTACCTGTATCTACACATAAGCCTGTCAGCCTATACATACACAGGCAAACACTACCTGCATCTACATGCAAGCCTGTCAGCCCATACATACACAGGCAAACACTACCTGCATCTACACGCAAGCCTGTCAGCCAGCCCACGGAACCACGGAAAGTGGCTGCTTAGTACAGGTGGCTGCTTAAAAGAGGGGAAATTTATAATAAAACAACATATTGGGGAATCTGGAAACTGGCTGCTTAATACAGGTTTTGGCTGCTTAATACAGGTTTTGGCTGCTTAATGGAGGTGACCACTAACACAGGTTTGACTGTAGTGCAATAAAACCAGGTGTTCAGATCCCAGTAGTCACCTCTTATGATCATGCAAGTGTAAAGGGGTGGTACTATTTCAGAATTATCTGGATGTCCCAGAACCATACAGGGCTATTCCCTGAGGAGCTCAGACCGTTACCAAGCATACACTATAACCTAAACTTTCCCTTCACCCATGACTCAGCTAAGAGAAAGGTTAGGCGCTCCACTCATTCCTGACCCCAGGGCTACACGCTACAAATGACTGGTGGATAAATCTTTACATACCTTTGAGCATATGTGGAAGATATTAGCTCTTTTTACCAGATGATTTTCATGGGCAAGAATAAACTTCAGCAAATTAATTAAGGCTGTAAATATATGAAATAAATCATTAAATATTATACCATTTGTCATCATGATCAACAAACTCAAACATACTTTATATATGAACAACTATCCAGACTCATTCTAGGTCATAATTTTATATGAACAACTATCCAGACTCATTCTAGGTCATAATTTTATATGAACAACTATCCAGACTCATTCCAAGTCATAATTTTATATGAACAAATATCCAGGCTCATTCTAGGTCATAATTATATATGAACAACTATCCAGGTTCATTCGAAGTCATAATTTTATATGAACAAATATCCAGGCTCATTCTAGGTCATACTTTTATATGAACAACGATCCAGACTCATTCAGTCATAATTTTATATGAACAAATATCCAGGCTCATTCTAGGTCATAATTTTATATGAACAACTATCCAGACTCATTCTAGGTCATAATTTTATATGAACAACTATCCAGACTCATTCCAAGTCATAATTTTATATGAACAAATATCCAGGCTCATTCTAGGTCATAATTATATATGAACAACTATCCAGGTTCATTCGAAGTCATAATTTTATATGAACAAATATCCAGGCTCATTCTAGGTCATACTTTTATATGAACAACGATCCAGACTCATTCAGTCATAATTTTATATGAACAAATATCCAGGCTCATTCTAGGTCATAATTTTATATGAACAACTATCCAGGCTCATTCTAGGTCATAATTTTATATGAACAACTATCCAGACTCATTCCAAGTCATAATTTTATATGAACAAATATCCAGGCTCATTCTAGGTCATAATTATATATGAACAACTATCCAGGTTCATTCGAAGTCATAATTTTATATGAACAAATATCCAGGCTCATTCTAGGTCATACTTTTATATGAACAACGATCCAGACTCATTCAGTCATAATTTTATATGAACAAATATCCAGGCTCATTCTAGGTCATAATTTTATATGAACAACTATCCAGGCTCATTCTAGGTCATAATTTTATATGAACAACTATCCAGACTCATTCCAAGTCATAATTTTATATGAACAAATATCCAGGCTCATTCTAGGTCATAATTATATATGAACAACTATCCAGGTTCATTCGAAGTCATAATTTTATATGAACAAATATCCAGGCTCATTCTAGGTCATACTTTTATATGAACAACTATCCAGACTCATTCCAAGTCATAATTTTATATGAACAAATATCCAGGTTCATTCTAGGTCATAATTATATATGAACAACTATCCAGGTTCATTCGAAGTCATAATTTTATATGAACAAATATCCAGGCTCATTCTAGGTCATAATTTTATATGAACAACTATCCAGGCTCATTCTAGGTCATAATTTTATATGAACAACTATCCAGACTCATTCCAAGTCATAATTTTATATGAACAAATATCCAGGCTCATTCTAGGTCATAATTATATATGAACAACTATCCAGGTTCATTCGAAGTCATAATTTTATATGAACAAATATCCAGGCTCATTCTAGGTCATACTTTTATATGAACAACTATCCAGACTCATTCCAAGTCATAATTTTATATGAACAAATATCCAGGTTCATTCTAGGTCATAATTATATATGAACAACTATCCAGGTTCATTCGAAGTCATAATTTTATATGAACAAATATCCAGGCTCATTCTAGGTCATAATTTTATATGAACAACTATCCAGGCTCATTCTAGGTCATAATTTTATATGAACAACTATCCAGACTCATTCCAAGTCATAATTTTATATGAACAAATATCCAGGCTCATTCTAGGTCATAATTATATATGAACAACTATCCAGGTTCATTCGAAGTCATAATTTTATATGAACAAATATCCAGGCTCATTCTAGGTCATACTTTTATATGAACAACTATCCAGACTCATTCCAAGTCATAATTTTATATGAACAAATATCCAGGCTCATTCTAGGTCATAATTATATATGAACAACTATCCAGGTTCATTCGAAGTCATAATTTTATATGAACAAATATCCAGGCTCATTCTAGGTCATAATTTTATATGAACAACTATCCAGGTTCATTCTAGGTCATAATTTTATATGAACAAATATCCAGGCTCATTCTAGGTCATAATTATATATGAACAACTATCCAGGTTCATTCGAAGTCATAATTTTATATGAACAACTATCCAGGCTCATTCTAGGTCATAATTTTATATGGCAAAACAAATATCCAGTATTCACAGATAAGCAATTATCTTGTTTATTTTCTCTGAAAATATTTTGAGATTGGACATTGGGAGTCATTGCATTTACTAGATACTGAATTTAGCAGTCATTGATATATCATATAGGATATCATATACCAAGTTATGTGATATTGAATTTGGGCAACGTGAATTTTTATGGGTGTAATTTATGGCCCATTAACAGAAGCCCTAAAGTATAGCATACTGACCTGTCCACAGATTTTTCCAAGGGTACTGTAATCTCACACGACATTTCTTCTGGTAACATAAAACTCTGTGACATATGCCTAAACATCGACTGAAATATTAAAATATCCTCATTAAGAGTACTCGTGTAATATCGCTTATTAATTTATAGCATGGGTTCCAGTCTGTCGATTTTTCACTAATTTACTTCTGGCAAAATGACAGCCTGGGGAAACATGATTTCCGAACGTAGCGCCACTACATTACACCTGTGTTTTCTAGGGTGTTGATTGAAGAATGACAACTCTTATCTGCAACATACGATCGCTAAAAATAGAAACAGAATTTTATCGGAAATCACCGAACAGTGCTCCAGTAGCCTTATTTACATTGCATAATTGTCAACATATAATTTCATGTTCCTACGTTATATTGATGAGATGGCGGATTTTATCTATTATGCTTATGTGGTAATGGATCGATTTGGTGTAATTGAAGCAAGGACGACTTAAATCTCGAGTAAATAGGTCAAATCAGATGCACACTGTACTATTTACCGTTCCGTCAAGCCGTAAAAAAAGGCGGCCGATTATACAGTTTTATCAACATTGCAGTGCCTCGCTTTCGATTATCAATAATTACACGGAATACCCCCCAAGTTTCCCCAGGCATTGATATTATCAGAAACTCAATACGCCCAATTAATGGTCTCGGTGTTAAAAAAAATATATATATGACTGACCAGGCAAAATATATCAACGCCTGTTCCCAGGCTAATTAATTTACTTTGTTTATTTTCCGACAGAAACGAAACATACTGCTTAAAACTCATATATGGTCACAGGAATAACAGACAGGTACCCCATGCAGATCCCCGTCTGCATAATTTATATCAATCAGTTAGTACTGATACAACTCTAATGATACGTTGTACAATATTAGTAGTTACTAATTAGCACTGAGAATCAGGAGGTATGTCTCTTGGGTACTGGTAATTGGCAATACTTGGTTGAGGTGTAAATCAGTAACAGTTTCTGCTATTGAGTTCATATCTATTGCTGCTGTTGACATTGGTTTTTCGGAGCCACAACACAGTTCAGGTTAGATGGCGCCGTAAGAGGACCGAACAATTTAGGTTTCATACGATTCATATCAAAATAAATATATGAGATATAGAACCAAAACATTTGTATCAGCACGAGTCACATAGATGCATTAAAACCAAGTGTACAAACCCTATTAGTCATCTCTTACAATCATGCAAGGGTAAAACAGTGGTACCAATTCTACATTACTGGGTTGCCTAGCACACACATGGAGCAAGTTTGTACAGTCAAACCTATCTTAAGCAGCCAGTTGAGGGAATCATAGAAAATGGCTGCTTAGCACAGGTGGCTGCTTAATAGAGGTCAAATGTATAAGAAAACAACATATTTGAAATCTGAAAACTGTCTGCTTAATATAGGTTGGCTGCTTAATGGAGGTGACCACTAACACAGGTGTACAAGTTTATTGCAGAAAACTAATACTCTAAACATAAATCCAATATAAATAAATACAACTTACGTATATAAATCTATGGGCATTGTTTTCATCAAGTGACTCATAATAAATTCTACCATCAGATCTATAAAGACAAAAATATGATTTATTAACTCTTTCAACCCCAAGTAACTGACATGGACTGGTCCATGCTATTTTTAGACCAATAAATTAATAAGAAAATTACCTTTGGACCAGTTCATTTATCAAAATGGGTAATTTTATCTAAAAATAGTAATAATTATTACTGGCAAAAAAGTGCAGATGCTGATGAGATGGCTCGTTACGAGCCGGCTCATCTGGATCTACACTTTTCATAAGCCTATTTAGAGGCCTGTGGGGTTGAAAGGGTTAATATACACAATATATAATGTAGGTTAGGATGTCTGGCAGTGGTTAGCATTTGATGTTTCATCATATTTTATTGCAAATCGATAGTAAAAGTGTTGTATTACATGAAGTTTATTTTCTTAGTGAGTGAGTGTGTGTGTGTGTTTTACGTTTATTTATCGTCGCTACCGGTTGCCCATATGAGCGACGCCTCCTGAAGAGATTAGTCATTTTAGATATTTGGAGGATAGTTTGCAATGATACAGACAGAGAGCCATTCCAGAGTCTCCTCTGGTTCTTTTACATGCACGGTGTAAAGCACCGACACAAGACCTCGGTTTAAAGTCCCATCTGAAAGACTGTTGATTTTTATTAGGGTCAGATGGGGGATCGAACCTGTGATCCCTGGATTACCAGTCCAGCGTGTTACCCACTGCATTACAGATAGGTCTGTATGTTTTAATGGGGATTGCTCCAGAAAGGTGCAAATGGGTGGTGGCATCAGAGACAGGTGCATGCGGATGATGGCACCAGAGGGGTGCAGGCAGGGGATTGCTCCAGAGAGAGGTGCAGATGGGGGATAGCATCAGAGACAGGTGCAGGCTGGGGATGGCACCAGAGGGGTGCAGGCAGGGGATTGCTCCAGAGAGGTGCAGATGGGGATAGCATCAGAGAGAGGTGCAGGCTGGGGATGGCACAAGAGAGGTGCAGATGGGGGATAGCATCAGAGACAGGTTCAGGCTGGGGATGGCACAAGAAAGGTGCTGACGGGGGATTGCTCCAGAGAGAGGTGCAGATGGGGATAGCATCAGAGACAGTGCAGGCTGGGGATGGCACCAGAAAGGTGCAGGCAGGGGATTGCTCCAGAGAGAGAGGTGCAGATGGGGGATAGCATCAGAGACAGGTGCAGGCTGGGGATGGCACAAGAGACAGATAATCTAGCAATTATGGGTGTAACAATGAGACAAACGCAGAAACGGAATCTTAACAAACCTAATAATGCACAAGCCAGCGGTCTCGACGGGGGCGATGCTTCAAATTTGATCTTCCGGTGTCGCATTGGCTGCAAAGGAGGAAGGTTAACACACAATAAGACATTTAATATTTACATACTGTAATTACACTACTGTGCTTGTTTAGTTGCTCGGTTTAGAATCCCCTGGCAAGTTTACTTAGAATGTGTTGTACACCAAGAAACCCCATACATAACTGTATAAACTAGATACTGACCCCTGTACATAACTGTGTAAACTAGATACTGACCCCATACATAACTGTATAAACTAGATACTGACCCCTGTAAATAACTGTATAAACTAGATACTGACCCCATACATAACTGTATAAACTAGATACTGACCCCATACATAACTGTATAACTAGATACTGACTCCATACATAACTGTGTAAACTAGATACTGACCCCATACATTACTGTGTTAACTAGATATTGACCTCAAACATAACTGTGTAAACTAGATATTGACCCCATACATTAACTGTAAACTAGATATTGACCACATAATAAACTAGATATTGACAACACACATTAACTGTGTAAACTAGATATTGACCCCACACATTAACTGTGTAAACTAGATATTGACCTCATACATTACTGTGTTAACTAGATATTGACCTCAAACATAACCGTGTAAACTAGATATTGACCCCATACATTAACTGTAAACTAGATTTTGACCACATAATAAACTAGATATTGACCCCACACATTAACTGTGTAAACCAGATATTGACCCCACACATTAACTGTGTAAACTAGATATTGACCCCACACATTAACTGTAAACTAGATATTGACCCCACACATTAACTGTGTAAACTAGATATTGACCCCACACATTAACTGTGTAAACCAGATATTGACCCCACACATTAACTGTGTAAACCAGATAATGACCCCACACATTAACTGTGTAAACCAGATAATGACCCTGCACATTAACTGTGTAAACCAGATAATGACCCTGCACATTAACTGTAAAATATTGACATAAACTGTTTGCTGCAACCCACAATAAATTGCCTTTACAGTTGATAAAACAGAAAATGAACACTTTGTAATAACTTCTGTTTCAATTGATGTTCGTGCTCTGTTCTATCAATGAGATACATCACTGGTTTTTCTATTACCCCCCTTGGTAGATAAAGTCCGATTTATCCCAAAATGTAAATAGGTCCTTTTAGTTTTATTCCTTTGTTTTTACTGTTGTTCCTTAACCAGATGTTGCGGTATGATAAATGTGATTTTATCAAAATCTTGTTAATTAATTGATAAGAAATGTTTACAAATAAGTACCCAATGTATATACTGTAGGATATATGTCGGGATATAGTAATTTAATAATAATAAGATGAGAAAGTAAATGAAAATTGCTAGCATGTTGTGCAAAGGAAACAATGAGATAAAAACAGAGGAAAGCACTTAATAGGACCTATCTACTTTTAATTAACTGACTGAAGTAACTGACTGATGCCTCTCATTGTGCACAGTCCAGATGATCTGCTGTACCTGGTTGCATAGGGTGGTGGGGGCTAAGCTCGTGCTACAAGAATCTATGAATAACTACAATCAATACTCGCCATTCTGTGAAGTGGTACCCGAAAATTCATGTTGATATCGTGCATGAGTGAATTTGCATACTGATCCTCCGCTATACACGTCAATATTATCAAACACAGTCTGGCGTTGTTATACCGTGTTTGCTCTGAAACAAGAACCAGTCTAAATCCTGAAAACAACAAACGGTTGTGGTTCCCTTGTTTTTCTTGTTTTGGAAGAGTTCAAGGTCACATCTACAGCTTAGATGATACAACTATTTTCGCACCTTTATTGGTATATGGATGATTAGATTAGTGTGATTATTTTCTTATATTTTAATTTTTCAATAATAAATTATTACGACAAAAAGTAAAATTCGCAAAACAAACTTGCTAATGTGAAATTAGCATTTTGTAAATTACCTCCCTTTAACGAAATCAGCAATAAATCTATAAATGGTGGTTTACTAAAAGTTAACTAACACTAGGAGACATTTGCATATGAATTACAGTACCGGTATTATGTTTCCAACTGAAGAATTAAATCGCACAGACAGACTTTAAGTGAATGATCGAATCATATATCACTGATGAACAACAATTCATTCGTGATAGCGCTGTGGTAGATCATTCGCTTCAGGTGCGAAAGGCCCTGAGTTTGTGCCTCACTGGTGCCGTTGCGATTGTGCCCTTAGGCAAGGTATTTAAATTCCACCCTGCCTCTTCTCTCTCCCTCGTGGTGATGGATTCAAGAGTGATTAATATAAGTTGTGAGAACTTGTTTCGCAATCGAGCTAAAATAAATTTGTATAAACAATTCATGGCACCAGGTTGTATACAGTGCTTGAAGGAATTGTTGTGTGAACATACCTTTGGTATCTTGTATGACTATAGAACTGTATTCCAGGAATGTAACCAGCAGGTTGGTAGGTTGATGAACTGGCTCCATGGGGGCTGGTGCATTCTCAAGCGGATTTACTGTGTAAAATACATGAAACAGTATGCAACAGTGGTCACAGAACATGGCTCCAGCTATGCACTTACCACATTTGTTTTTATTAATTTGTGTTATTTATTTTTCCATTTCTTAGAGGGCCTAGATGTCCTGGTTTAACCCTTTCCCTCATAGAAGCACCTCTTGATGCCATTACCAATACCACATACATTGACAATGTAGTAGCCAAACAAATGTTCATAAACCCTTTCCCTCATAGAAGCACCTCTTGACGCTATTACCAATACCACATACATTGACAATGTAGTACCCAAACCAATGTTCATAAACCTTTCTCTCATAGAAGCACCTCTTGACGCCATTACCAATACAACATACATTGACAATGTAGTACCCAAACCAATGTTCATAAACCCTTTCCCTCACAGAAGCACCTCTTGACACCATTACCAATACAACATACATTGACAATGTAGTACCCAAACCAATGTTCATAAACCCTTTCCCTCATAGAAGCACCTCTTGACCCCATTACCAATACAACATACATGGACAATGTAGTACCCAAAACCAATGTTCGTAAACCCTTTCCCTCACAGAAGCACCTCTTGACACCATTACAACATACATGGACAATGTAGTACCCAAAACCAATGTTCATAATAAAGGCCAGAATCTCATGTAGTCTCAGTAATATCTATGGAGGTGGGATAGATATGGCAACTACTTATCCACTGCATGATAGCTAAATGGCTGTCGCTTGTATGGAGATATAATAGTATATTAACCTAAATCTCTATGTAGTCGCAGTAATATCTATGGAGGTGGGATAGATATGGCGACTACTTATCCACTGCATGATAGCTAAATGGCTGTTGGTTGTATGGAGATATAACAGTATATTAACATAAATCTCTATGTAGTCCCAGTAATATCTATGGAGGTGGGATAGATACGGTGACTACTTATCCACTGCATGATAGCTAAATGGCTGTTGGTTGTATGGAGATATAACAGTATATTAACATAAATCTTGGATGAAGGAAAGGGGGTTAATATAAATCTTGGATGAAGGAAAGCGTTAAAAAGTATTTTATTTTCCAACAAAAGTCTTATATACAGTAATGAGTATTCAATATGTTCTAAGATTATGTTATGTAGTTAATATACAAACAGTTGCTTTTGTTTGTTTTTCGGCGTTTAAAGTACTGCCAACATCTCAGGTCATATATAGACACTCCAGCTATGTTTGGTGGAGGAAGTAATCCAGGGAACGCAGGTTCGATCCCCCATCTGACCCTAATAAAATTAACAGTCTTTCAGATGGGACGTTAAACCGAGGTCTCGTGTCGGTGCTTTACACCGTGCACGTAAAAGAACCAGAGGAGATTCTGGAATGGGTCTCTCTCTGTATCATGCACTATCCTCCAAAATCTAAAATAACTAATCTCTTCAGGAGGCGTCGCTCATATGGGCAACCGGTAGCGACGATAAATAAACGTAAAACACACACACATTGGTGGAGGAAGACTCTGGGTGCCCCTTCTGAGCAGTATGTCAGGCACGGACAGGCACCCGCGTAGAACCACTGACCTTATGCACGCCAACTGGATAGCTTCCTCACATGCAACAATTCAACACCCCTCAAACAGTTGCATATATCACACAGAAACAAGATCTGAACATGTCACACAGAAACAAGATCTGAACACGTCTTGGAAGACTTATAAGAATGAATTCCTAGAAGTCTAAAATTGCTCACCTTTACTCAGTGACCCAATGCCAGCCAATACATTGGTATAGGCTCATTCAAGAACACATACTACCGATCACATTTTCAATGTTTGAAATTTACCTCTGTAACCTTGACCTTGGAGTAGTAGGCCCGGGCCCACCATGTGGATTTATTATGGTGAACATTTGCATATGTGGTTATTCCAAATGAGGTTAAGGTGTACAAGATATGTGGCGGACACAATGAATTGTAATGATTTCTGATTTCTAACTTTTGAACTTTAACCTTACATTTTACAGGGCTGTGTCTTGTGCCCTACGTGCCGACTCATTTATGTTAAACAGAAGTACCAAGTTATTTCCTAATCACTCAACGTAACATTTCATGGCAGGACTAGTTACACGTTGGTCGCCAGATCGGACAGGTGGGTTTTCTGTGGGTACGGTTTCCTCCTACACGAATGACCACATTTACGCTTTCATCCGCGCCAACGAGAGTGATTAATATCAGTTGTTACAACTTGCTTCACAATCGTTGTAAAATTACACAATAAAACAACTTTCTACCTTGCTTGTCTTCTACGGGAGAGCTGTCTGGTGTCGGTGAGGTTGGTGGTGTGGAGGGTATCGACTGGGTATGTGACTGTAATATATAAACTTTGTACAGTATATGCAATACAGATGGATCTGTAGTCCAGTGGTAACACGTTGGACTGGTAATCCAGGGATCGCATAATAAAATTAACAGTCTTTCAGATGGGACGTTAAACCGAGGTCTCGTGTCGGTGCTTTACACTGTGCACGCAAAAGAACCAGAGGAGATTCTGGAATGGGTCTCTGTCTGTATCATTGCACTATCCTCCAAAAATCTAAAATGACTAATCTCTTCAGGAGGCGTCGCTCATATGGGCAACCGGTAACGACGATAGATAAACATAAAACCACCATCATTCAATACAGCTGTAACAATATGGCAAAAACACGTATTGCAATATATTGAGCATATTAGGTTACTGTTATTTTAATATTTATCCTATCTTTTGATAAATCTGTGAACATATGACGTCATACACAGAGCGTTATGATGTCATGAAAGGTTTATTAGGCACTGACTAATAAAGCGCTGGTTATTAGGCAGGCAGTTTTTGAACGAAGGTAGGATATATTACAATACATATTGTTTGAAGGCAAGACTAACGACTAATGAAAGATGTGTTTTTAGCTTTCTTCAATCTCTAGTCCCCCCCCCCCCCCCACGACTGAAAAGGGGGCATGGCGCATGTAGAAAAAGGGGTATTTTTCATATTACCAGTGTCTTTTGACAAGGTCTCATATACTTATTGACCCGGAATATTTACAAATAGGTTAACATTCCCTGCATGAACCACCATTCAGATGTGCATCCCCACATGACAAGTTTGTGGTTTAGTATTATTAAACAAGGAAGTCGTGATAGCGCAGTGGTAGCATGTTCGCTTAAAGTGCGAAACGCCCGGAATTCAATTAACAAGTTCCTACAACTTATATTAATCACTCTCGAGACATCATTCCTGATGGAATCCAACGCCACGAGGGAGAGAGAAGAGGCATCGTGGAATTTAAATGCTTGCCCGATAGCACAATCGTAATGGCTACAAACCATGCATATTCAAAAACATGCAGATTCAATGGACAAAGAAGAATTCTGAACAAGAATACGATTTTAAAATGGGAGAGTCACCTCCGAAGGTAAGATTGACAGCATGTACTCACATGAGTAAGTTATAAATGGGAGTCACCTCCGAAGGTAAGATTGACAGCATGTACTCACATGAGTAAATTATAAATGGGAGAGTCACCTCCGAAGGTAAGATTGACAGCATGTACTCACATGAGTAAGTTATAAATGGGAGAGTCACCTCCGAAGGTAAGATTGACAGCATGTACTCACATGAGTAAGTTATAAATGGGAGAGTCACCACTGAAGGTAAGATTGACAGCATGTACTCACATGAGTAAGTTATAAATGGGAGAGTCACCTCCGAAGGTAAGATTGACAGCATGTACTCACATGAGTAAGTTATAAATGGGAGTCACCTCCGAAGGTAAGATTGACAGCATGTACTCACACGAGTAAGTTATAAATGGGAGAGTCACCTCCGAAGGTAAGATTGACAGCATGTACTCACATGAGTAAGTTATAAATGGGAGAGTCACCTTCAAAGATAAGATTGACAGCATGTACTCACATGAGTAAGTTATAAATGGGAGAGTCACCTCCGAAGGCAAGATTGACAGCATGTACTCACATGAGTAAGTTATAAATGGGAGTCACCTCCGAAGGTAAGATTGACAGCATGTACTCACATGAGTAAGTTATAAATGGGAGAGTCACCTCCGAAGGTAAGATTGACAGCATGTACTCACATGAGTAAGTGCAGTAATGAAATTTCTGTTCAGATGGATCGCCTCATACAATGCAAGAAGAATCGAGTCATTGGCCCTGAAACATGAAAAACATGAACAATAACAGCTTAAAGTTTATGTAGTTTACAACTTGGACAATGCAAGAAGAATCGAGTCATTGGCCCTGAAACATGAAAAACATGAACAATAACAGCTTAAAGTTTATGTAGTTTACAACTTGGACAATGCAAGAAGAATTGAGTCATTGGCCCTGAAACATAGAACATGAACAATAACAGCTTAAAGTTTATGTAGTTTACAACTTGGACAATGCAAGAAGAATCGAGTCATTGGCCCTGAAACATAGAACATGAACAATAACAGCTTAAAGTTTATGTAGTTTACAACTTGGACAATGCAAGAAGAATCGAGTCATTGGCCCTGAAACATATAGAACATAACAGCTTAAAGTTTATGTAGTTTACAACTTGGACAATGCAAGAAGAATCGAGTCATTGACCCTGAAACACATAACATGAACAATAACAGCTTAAAATACCACAGAAATCATGATTTACACAATCTATTCTCCGATTATTGAAGAAGGTGTTTCAACAAAGATCACTGTTACACTTTATAAACATGTTCAACTACCGTGACAATTTGAATAAAATGTCAAGACCTACTTTCTAGGAAAAATAAGAAAAATATAAATTTGTCAGGCGCGTAGCTACCTGTATGCAAAAATTCAGTTGCGAACATCGTTTGGAAAAATCGAAAAGATAAATAGTACATTAATGGAATAAAAACATCAGGGCGTAACCTATTTCTGCAGGGGAGCATGATCGGGTACCCCCCCTCACACACACCCCTTGCCATATAGTCTGTTTGCACTTTTAATGCTCCCATATTGGTCCGGCTACGCCTCTGTTTGTTATCTGCTCATTTCGCCTACAGCGAGGTAAAGGTTAATGCATTATTTATGCATTAGCAATCATTAATATGCCCAATGTCTGATGCGATCCATCAATGGGATGAAAGCGGAATACCCAGACAAATCCCACATGTCCAATGAGGCCATCACAGGACCATCTAATCAAAAACAAGGATAGCATTGTTGTGAAGTGAACATGTGAACCACAGTGTGCAACAACAACATGTCTGCAAGCTACATGTACGGAAAACTTACACACAAACAAATTAAGTTTAAACTTAGCATTGGTGTGCCGCTGCGTGTGTGTGCATCGTTCTTCTCCTGGTGGCTTCAGGTTACCTACTTATGTACTTTTATAGCATTAAAGTTTAAACTTTATTTATTTTACAACGATTGCGAAGCAAGTTTTAACAACTTATATTACTCACTCTCCTTGGCGCGGATGAAAGCGTATATGTGGTCATTCATGTGGGAGGAACCGGAGAAAATCCACCTGTCCGATCTGGTGACCACCGTACCATCTCACATACTTCCCATTCCGAGGATCGAACCTGGGTTGCATTAGTGAGAAGCGAGTGCGCTAACCACTGCGCTAATCGGACAGCCGATTATCACAAACAAATCATGTCCAATGTATGGTATAAGTTAGCAACAAACCATGGCTATACCCACACACCACACTGATGTTTGTTGCGAAGCAGCCACAAGAAAGCATATTAGAAAACACCAAACCCATTAGTATTGTCATATGCATTACCCCTCCCCCCCCCATAACCACCAGAATCAACCAAACAATTAGGGAGAAGACCTATATACGTTTTCTTTCATTCTAATCCCTTTCAGTCTATTGCTGTTAAATTATATGTAAAAAGTTCATTTCTTGATTACATGTAAAAATACTGAAATAAATAGTGTTTAAATTAAACTACATGTACATACCGAACTGCTGCAATTTCTTTTTCTTCGGCCACAAACATATTGCCAACCTGAAAGGGAAAGAGGTAAGGTTTAAAACAAATCTTAGAGAATACTACAGATGTTTCCAAAACATTGATGCCCACCCTCATCAATGGGCGCAGTGACCTTTTTAGCCCCGCCCATTGCCCTTTAGCACCACACTTTTGTCGTTCTAAGGGGGGAAAAAATGTATTGTTTTTTTTATATGTTATATGTTATTTCGGGTTTTACGCCTGCATCAGCACCATTTTGGGCTAATAACACCTTTCCTGGGCAGGCTCCAGCCAGTACTTGGTGCACCAACCTCCGTAAGAAACTGCCCCAACTTTTTCATATAAATGAGACACGGCCCGAGCGGGGCTCGAACCCGTGACCATCAGTGATGATAGGTTACAGTGATATGTATACAAGTCAGCGACCTTAACCACTCGACAACGGAGGCGGACATTTTTTTTGATATATATATATAGAGTCTTCGGGCGGGCAGACCTATATAACTTGGAACACGTCGGCCCTTTTCACCAATATGTACTGCCTTACTGCCCCTTTGATCAATCACCGTAAGTTAGTAACATTTTCTAGGGGTTAACCCCAAAATACCCCTCTCATACACCTCAAAACGCACTATGGCCCTTTTCCGACCCACCATGCCCATTTTCTGAACAACCCTGCCCTTTTTCCACTCTAATGGGTGACCATCAATCTCCCAACCAAGAGATACAATTTTACCTACGCCTAGGGCGGGTACGTTTTTGTCTCAGTTTATCTGTTAGCAAAATAACGCAAATAAATACGGACGAATTTGCATAAAATCTGGTGGAAAGGTAGGCTTCGGGTCAAGGACGAGCCCCCTAAATTCTAAGGATTCAGCTTTTTAAAAAAGGATTTTTCACCATTGTGTAGTAGTGTAAAAATGGACATATAGCACTATCTTTGATTGATCGAGATTTTTTTTTCAATTACCTCCCTTTAACCAGAATAATTTATATTATATTACCGAAATGTTGGTTATAAACTTATACAAAAAATAATTTGTAGTTACTACATGTCATATAGACTATGGAACAAGGTATAAATAAAATTATTATGCCGTAATATCTATATACAGATTCCCTATGCAAAGAATTTATCATTTATTATAAGTAATTATCATTACAAATGTTGAAATCAGATCCATCTTGGTTCAAAAAACATGATGAATGGGTGTTCTTGCCTATGCAGGACGCATGCAGCCCTCAATGTTACGACTTTGAGCATGTCATACCCTTCTGATTTTAAAAGATGGATTAATAATAATTTAATTGTCATGTTGATATTTAATCAGCCAATATTGTTAATAATAAATGAATCCAAACAAAAATATCCGAAAGGCAAGTCATTATAATTGTACACAATTTTCTATAATTATTTCATGGATTGCTCTCAATGGCGAACATTTTTCTAATGTTTCGTGATCTCAGGAGCATATATAAATAGCTTTATTTATGTGAATATAATGTAGTGTCAATTCTGTGAGCAGCCCTCATTCCATTTATGTATCTTACACGTCATAAATGGGGTCTTCCAAACTTACTTGTGGTATACAAATAATTATCTCCATATATTTCAACAGGTAAATAGAAGCACATGAAATCAATGAATAGAGTCTTACACTGCATAAAATAGGTCATATACAGGAATGTTGGTTGTTTTTAGGGTTTAAAGTCACACAAACAGCTTAGTTACGTGGCTACTCCAGTTATTAATGGTGGAGAAAGACTTTTGGTGCCTTCCTCAAGCCAGATGGATAGCTTCCTCACATGCAAGAATTTGACACCCCCAGTGGGATTCCAACCTACAGTGGTGAGGGCAATTGATTTAAAGTCATTAATGTAAACCACTCGCTACGGACTGTAAATACACACTTTTGCATAGAATAATTTTCCACAGTTTTGGGGACTTTCGCTATAATGCAAATGTAATTTGCTCTCATTCGATTAATACTGAAAAGTACTATTTCAGTTTAACAAAATAAAGCCAATCCATTTACCATGTTTGCAAGCGTAGAAAACCAGCCGGTCTGTTGCTCAGTGCTTCTGATCTTGTAGTCCCTGAAAATACAGTCAATTGCTATATGAATGTACACCAAGGAAGTCAGTTGCTATATGAATGTGCACCAAGGAAGTCAGTTGCTATATGTATGTACACCAAGGAAGTGAGTTGCTATATGTATGTGCACCAAGGAAGTCAGTTGCTATATGTATGTACACCAAGGAAGTGAGTTGCTATATGTATGTGCACCAAGGAAGTCAGTTGCTATATGTATGTACACCAAGGAAGTCAGTTGCTATATGTATGTACACCAAGGAAGTCAGTTGCTATATGTATGTACACCAAGGAAGTCAGTTGCTATATACTATAGCTATATTTATAAGTACACTAACCCCCACATATAGGTATAGCAGTTATTGTGGTACACTACTTGGAAATATCATATTATGATATTATTTTCAGTCATAATTGCATACCTACATAAAATACAATAATAATAGTTTAATTTAAAATCATTTCTTAAAGTAGGGCAAACTTCACTAATAGTAAAATCTAGTTTACGGTACAGAAAGTCTGGGTAGCATTGAGTCTACATGCACAATAATTACATCCATCCTTTTTAAACAAGATTAAAAGCTGTTGAACTATTGACCCAATTCTAAAATATGTGTTCATGCAGTAAATATTGCATTTCTATTGATAATCTGAATTGTTATGCCCACGAAGAAATTTCTTTTGAGTGCAAATAGTTTTCGCACTGTCCGTCCGTGTTTCTGTCCGTCAGAGTCAATATTTCCGGTCCAGTCTGTAACTTCTACGGCTAAGGAGGGATTTCAAAACTAATGTGCCACAAATGTTCGCCATGTAAGGTGATGTATTGTACACATGACCCAGGTCCGTAGCGTCAAGGTCGCACTTTGGGGGAGGAGGCATTCATCACATATTTGTTATTGCTTCTTATTTTCTTCATTGGACCGTGCATGCCAACATATCATAACATCAAAATTTGTAACAATACCCATCCATATTTATTTTCAAATGATTCAAACCTCCTGGTACAATAATATGAAGAAGATAGCTCGGTAAGAGAACTCACCTGTTGAAATCTGATAATGCAACGGATAGCTAGGTAAGAGAACTCATCTGTTGAAATCTGATAATGCAACGGATAGCTAGGTAAGAGAACTCAACTGTTGAAATCTGATAATGCAACGGATAGCTCGGTAAGAGAACTCACCTGTTGAAATCTGATAATGCAACGGATAGCTCGGTAAGAGAACTCACCTGTTGAAATCTGATAATGCAACGGATAGCTCGGTAAGAGAACTCACCTGTTGAAATCTGATAATGCAACGGATAGCTAGGTAAGAGAACTCATCAGTTGAAATCTGATAATGCAACGGATAGCTAGGTAAGACAACTCACCTGTTGAAATCTGATAATGCAATGGATAGCTCGGTAAGAGAACTCACCTGTTGAAATCTGATAATGCAACGGATAGCTCGGTAAGAGAACTCACCTGTTGAAATCTGATAATGCAACGGATAGCTCGGTAAGAGAACTCACCTGTTGAAATCTGATAATGCAACGGATAGCTCGGTAAGAGAACTCACCTGTTGAAATCTGATAATGCAACGGATAGCTAGGTAAGAGAACTCATCTGTTGAAATCTGATAATGCAACGGATAGCTAGGTAAGAACTCACCTGTTGAAATCTGATAATGCAACGGATAGTTCGGTAAGAGAACTCACCTGTTGAAATCTGATAATGCAACGGATAGTTCGGTAAGAGAACTCACCTGTTGAAATCTGATAATGCAACGGATAGCTAGGTAAGAACTCACCTGTTGAAATCTGATAATGCAACGGATAGTTCGGTAAGAGAACTCACCTGTTGAAATCTGATAATGCAACGGATAGTTCGGTAAGAGAACTCACCTGTTGAAATCTGATAATGCAACGGATAGCTAGGTAAGAGAACTCACCTGTTGAAATCTGATAATGCAACGGATAGCTTGGTAAGACAACTCACCTGTTGAAATCTGATAATGCAACGGAGAGCTAGGTAAGACAACTCACCTGTTGAAATCTGATAATGCAACGGATAGCTAGGTAAGACAACTCACCTGTTGAAATCTGATAATGCAACTGATAGTTCGGTAAGAGAACCCACCTGTTGAAATCTGATAATGCAACGGATAGCTAGGTAAGACAACTCACCTGTTGAAATCTGATAATGCAACGGATAGCTAGGTAAGACAACTCACCTGTTGAAATCTGATAATGCAACGGATAGCTAGGTAAGACAACTCACCTGTTGAAATCTGATAATGCAACGGATAGCTAGGTAAGACAACTCACCTGTTGAAATCTGATAATGCAACGGATAGCTAGGTAAGAACTCACCTGTTGAAATCTGATAATGCAACGGATAGCTAGGTAAGACAACTCACCTGTTGAAATCTGATAATGCAACAGATAGGTAAGAACTCACCTGTTGAAATCTGATAATGCAACGGATAGTTCGGTAAGAGAACTCACCTGTTGAAATCTGATAATGCAACGGATAGCTAGGTAAGAACTCACCTGTTGAAATCTGATAATGCAACGGATAGTTCGGTAAGAGAACTCACCTGTTGAAATCTGATAATGCAACGGATAGTTCGGTAAGAGAACTCACCTGTTGAAATCTGATAATGCAACGGATAGCTAGGTAAGAACTCACCTGTTGAAATCTGATAATGCAACGGATAGTTCGGTAAGAGAACCCACCTGTTGAAATCTGATAATGCAACGGATAGCTAGGTAAGACAACTCACCTGTTGAAATCTGATAATGCAACGGATAGCTAGGTAAGACAACTCACCTGTTGAAATCTGATAATGCAACGGATAGCTAGGTAAGACAACTCACCTGTTGAAATCTGATAATGCAACGGATAGCTAGGTAAGACAACTCACCTGTTGAAATCTGATAATGCAACGGATAGCTAGGTAAGACAACTCACCTGTTGAAATCTGATAATGCAACGGAGAGCTAGGTAAGACAACTCACATCTGTTGAAATCTGATAATGCAACAGATAGGTAAGAACTCACCTGTTGAAATCTGATAATGCAACGGATAGTTCGGTAAGAGAACTCACCTGTTGAAATCTGATAATGCAACTGATAGCTAGGTAAGAACTCACCTGTTGAAATCTGATAATGCAACGGATAGTTCGGTAAGAGAACTCACCTGTTGAAATCTGATAATGCAACAGATAGTTCGGTAAGAGAACTCACCTGTTGAAATCTGATAATGCAACGGATAGCTAGGTAAGAACTCACCTGTTGAAATCTGATAATGCAACGGATAGTTCGGTAAGAGAACTCACCTGTTGAAATCTGATAATGCAACGGATAGCTAGGTAAGAACTCACCTGTTGAAATCTGATAATGCAATGGATAGCTAGGTAAGAGAACCCACCTGTTGAAATCTGATAATGCAACAGATAGCTTGGCAAGACAACTCACCTGTTGAAATCTGATAATGCAACAGATAGCTAGGTAAGACAACTCACCTGTTGAAATCTGATAATGCAACGGATAGCTAGGTAAGAACTCACCTGTTGAAATCTGATAATGCAACAGATAGCTAGGTAAGACAACTCACCTGTTGAAATCTGATAATGCAACGGATAGTTCGGTAAGACAACTCACCTGTTGAAATCTGATAATGCAACAGATAGCTTGGCAAGACAACTCACCTGTTGAAATCTGATAATGCAACAGATAGCTAGGTAAGACAACTCACCTGTTGAAATCTGATAATGTAACGGAGAGCTAGGTAAGACAACTCACCTGTTGAAATCTGATAATGCAACGGATAGCTAGGTAAGACAACTCGCCTGTTGAAATCTGATAATGCAATGGATAGCTAGGTAAGACAACTCACCTGTTGAAATCTGATAATGCAACGGATAGCTTGGTAAGAGAACTCACCTGTTGAAATCTGATAATGCAACGGATAGCTAGGTAAGACAACTCACCTGTTGAAATCTGATAATGCAACTGATAGTTCGGTAAGAGAACCCACCTGTTGAAATCTGATAATGCAACGGATAGCTAGGTAAGACAACTCACCTGTTGAAATCTGATAATGCAACAGATAGCTAGGTAAGACAACTCACCTGTTGAAATCTGATAATGCAACGGATAGTTCGGTAAGAGAACTCACCTGTTGAAATCTGATAATGCAACGGATAGCTCGGTAAGACAACTCACCTGTTGAAATCTGATAATGCAACGGATAGCTAGGTAAGAACTCACCTGTTGAAATCTGATAATGCAACTGATAGTTCGGTAAGAGAACCCACCTGTTGAAATCTGATAATGCAACGGATAGCTAGGTAAGACAACTCACCTGTTGAAATCTGATAATGCAACGGATAGCTAGGTAAGACAACTCACCTGTTGAAATCTGATAATGCAACGGATAGCTTGGTAAGAGAACTCACCTGTTGAAATCTGATAATGCAACGGATAGCTAGGTAAGACAACTCACCTGTTGAAATCTGATAATGCAACTGATAGTTCGGTAAGACAACTCACCTGTTGAAATCTGATAATGCAACGGATAGCTAGGTAAGACAACTCACCTGTTGAAATCTGATAATGCAACGGATAGCTAGGTAAGACAACTCACCTGTTGAAATCTGATAATGCAACGGATAGCTAGGTAAGACAACTCACCTGTTGAAATCTGATAATGCAACGGATAGTTCGGTAAGAGAACTCACCTGTTGAAATCTGATAATGCAACGGATAGTTCGGTAAGAGAACTCACCTGTTGAAATCTGATAATGCAACAGATAGCTAGGTAAGAACTCACCTGTTGAAATCTGATAATGCAACGGATAGTTCGGTAAGAGAACTCACCTGTTGAAATCTGATAATGCAACGGATAGTTAGGTAAGAACTCACCTGTTGAAATCTGATAATGCAATGGATAGCTAGGTAAGAGAACCCACCTGTTGAAATCTGATAATGCAACAGATAGCTTGGCAAGACAACTCACCTGTTGAAATCTGATAATGCAACAGATAGCTTGGTAAGACAACTCACCTGTTGAAATCTGATAATGCAACGGATAGCTAGGTAAGACAACTCACCTGTTGAAATCTGATAATGCAACGGATAGCTTGGTAAGAGAACTCACCTGTTGAAATCTGATAATGCAACGGATAGCTAGGTAAGACAACTCACCTGTTGAAATCTGATAATGCAACTGATAGTTCGGTAAGAGAACCCACCTGTTGAAATCTGATAATGCAACGGATAGCTAGGTAAGACAACTCACCTGTTGAAATCTGATAATGCAACAGATAGCTAGGTAAGACAACTCACCTGTTGAAATCTGATAATGCAACGGATAGCTAGGTAAGACAACTCACCTGTTGAAATCTGATAATGCAACAGATAGTTCGGTAAGAGAACTCACCTGTTGAAATCTGATAATGCAACGGATAGCTCGGTAAGACAACTCACCTGTTGAAATCTGATAATGCAACGGATAGCTAGGTAAGAGAACCCACCTGTTGAAATCTGATAATGCAACAGATAGCTTGGTAAGACAACTCACCTGTTGAAATCTGATAATGCAACGGATAGTTCGGTAAGACAACTCACCTGTTGAAATCTGATAATGCAACAGATAGCTTGGCAAGACAACTCACCTGTTGAAATCTGATAATGCAACAGATAGCTAGGTAAGACAACTCACCTGTTGAAATCTGATAATGTAACGGAGAGCTAGGTAAGACAACTCACCTGTTGAAATCTGATAATGCAACGGATAGCTAGGTAAGACAACTCACCTGTTGAAATCTGATAATGCAATGGATAGCTAGGTAAGACAACTCACCTGTTGAAATCTGATAATGCAACGGATAGTTCGGTAAGAGAACTCACCTGTTGAAATCTGATAATGCAACGGATAGCTCGGTAAGACAACTCACCTGTTGAAATCTGATAATGCAACGGATAGCTAGGTAAGAACTCACCTGTTGAAATCTGATAATGCAACTGATAGCTCGGTAAGACAACCCACCTGTTGAAATCTGATAATGCAACGGATAGCTAGGTAAGACAACTCACCTGTTGAAATCTGATAATGCAACGGATAGCTAGGTAAGACAACTCACCTGTTGAAATCTGATAATGCAACGGATAGCTAGGTAAGACAACTCACCTGTTGAAATCTGATAATGCAACGGATAGCTAGGTAAGACAACTCACCTGTTGAAATCTGATAATGCAACTGATAGTTCGGTAAGACAACTCACCTGTTGAAATCTGATAATGCAACGGATAGCTAGGTAAGACAACTCACCTGTTGAAATCTGATAATGCAACGGATAGCTAGGTAAGACAACTCACCTGTTGAAATCTGATAATGCAACGGATAGCTAGGTAAGACAACTCACCTGTTGAAATCTGATAATGCAACGGATAGTTCGGTAAGAGAACTCACCTGTTGAAATCTGATAATGCAACGGATAGTTCGGTAAGAGAACTCACCTGTTGAAATCTGATAATGCAACGGATAGCTAGGTAAGAACTCACCTGTTGAAATCTGATAATGCAACGGATAGTTCGGTAAGAGAACTCACCTGTTGAAATCTGATAATGCAACGGATAGCTAGGTAAGAACTCACCTGTTGAAATCTGATAATGCAATGGATAGCTAGGTAAGAGAACCCACCTGTTGAAATCTGATAATGCAACAGATAGCTTGGCAAGACAACTCACCTGTTGAAATCTGATAATGCAACAGATAGCTTGGTAAGACAACTCACCTGTTGAAATCTGATAATGCAACAGATAGTTCGGTAAGAGAACTCACCTGTTGAAATCTGATAATGCAACGGATAGCTCGGTAAGACAACTCACCTGTTGAAATCTGATAATGCAACGGATAGCTAGGTAAGAGAACCCACCTGTTGAAATCTGATAATGCAACAGATAGCTTGGTAAGACAACTCACCTGTTGAAATCTGATAATGCAACGGATAGTTCGGTAAGACAACTCACCTGTTGAAATCTGATAATGCAACAGATAGCTTGGCAAGACAACTCACCTGTTGAAATCTGATAATGCAACAGATAGCTAGGTAAGACAACTCACCTGTTGAAATCTGATAATGTAACGGAGAGCTAGGTAAGACAACTCACCTGTTGAAATCTGATAATGCAACGGATAGCTAGGTAAGACAACTCGCCTGTTGAAATCTGATAATGCAATGGATAGCTAGGTAAGACAACTCACCTGTTGAAATCTGATAATGCAACGGATAGCTTGGTAAGAGAACTCACCTGTTGAAATCTGATAATGCAACGGATAGCTAGGTAAGACAACTCACCTGTTGAAATCTGATAATGCAACTGATAGTTCGGTAAGAGAACCCACCTGTTGAAATCTGATAATGCAACGGATAGCTAGGTAAGACAACTCACCTGTTGAAATCTGATAATGCAACAGATAGCTAGGTAAGACAACTCACCTGTTGAAATCTGATAATGCAACGGATAGTTCGGTAAGAGAACTCACCTGTTGAAATCTGATAATGCAACGGATAGCTCGGTAAGACAACTCACCTGTTGAAATCTGATAATGCAACGGATAGCTAGGTAAGAACTCACCTGTTGAAATCTGATAATGCAACTGATAGTTCGGTAAGAGAACCCACCTGTTGAAATCTGATAATGCAACGGATAGCTAGGTAAGACAACTCACCTGTTGAAATCTGATAATGCAACGGATAGCTAGGTAAGACAACTCACCTGTTGAAATCTGATAATGCAACGGATAGCTTGGTAAGAGAACTCACCTGTTGAAATCTGATAATGCAACGGATAGCTAGGTAAGACAACTCACCTGTTGAAATCTGATAATGCAACTGATAGTTCGGTAAGACAACTCACCTGTTGAAATCTGATAATGCAACGGATAGCTAGGTAAGACAACTCACCTGTTGAAATCTGATAATGCAACGGATAGCTAGGTAAGACAACTCACCTGTTGAAATCTGATAATGCAACGGATAGCTAGGTAAGACAACTCACCTGTTGAAATCTGATAATGCAACGGATAGTTCGGTAAGAGAACTCACCTGTTGAAATCTGATAATGCAACGGATAGTTCGGTAAGAGAACTCACCTGTTGAAATCTGATAATGCAACGGATAGCTAGGTAAGAACTCACCTGTTGAAATCTGATAATGCAACGGATAGTTCGGTAAGAGAACTCACCTGTTGAAATCTGATAATGCAACGGATAGCTAGGTAAGAACTCACCTGTTGAAATCTGATAATGCAATGGATAGCTAGGTAAGAGAACCCACCTGTTGAAATCTGATAATGCAACAGATAGCTTGGCAAGACAACTCACCTGTTGAAATCTGATAATGCAACAGATAGCTTGGTAAGACAACTCACCTGTTGAAATCTGATAATGCAACGGATAGCTAGGTAAGACAACTCACCTGTTGAAATCTGATAATGCAACGGATAGCTTGGTAAGAGAACTCACCTGTTGAAATCTGATAATGCAACGGATAGCTAGGTAAGACAACTCACCTGTTGAAATCTGATAATGCAACTGATAGTTCGGTAAGAGAACCCACCTGTTGAAATCTGATAATGCAACGGATAGCTAGGTAAGACAACTCACCTGTTGAAATCTGATAATGCAACAGATAGCTAGGTAAGACAACTCACCTGTTGAAATCTGATAATGCAACGGATAGCTAGGTAAGACAACTCACCTGTTGAAATCTGATAATGCAACAGATAGTTCGGTAAGAGAACTCACCTGTTGAAATCTGATAATGCAACGGATAGCTCGGTAAGACAACTCACCTGTTGAAATCTGATAATGCAACGGATAGCTAGGTAAGAGAACCCACCTGTTGAAATCTGATAATGCAACAGATAGCTTGGTAAGACAACTCACCTGTTGAAATCTGATAATGCAACGGATAGTTCGGTAAGACAACTCACCTGTTGAAATCTGATAATGCAACAGATAGCTTGGCAAGACAACTCACCTGTTGAAATCTGATAATGCAACAGATAGCTAGGTAAGACAACTCACCTGTTGAAATCTGATAATGTAACGGAGAGCTAGGTAAGACAACTCACCTGTTGAAATCTGATAATGCAACGGATAGCTAGGTAAGACAACTCACCTGTTGAAATCTGATAATGCAATGGATAGCTAGGTAAGACAACTCACCTGTTGAAATCTGATAATGCAACGGATAGCTTGGTAAGAGAACTCACCTGTTGAAATCTGATAATGCAACGGATAGCTAGGTAAGACAACTCACCTGTTGAAATCTGATAATGCAACTGATAGTTCGGTAAGAGAACTCACCTGTTGAAATCTGATAATGCAACGGATAGCTAGGTAAGACAACTCACCTGTTGAAATCTGATAATGCAACAGATAGCTAGGTAAGACAACTCACCTGTTGAAATCTGATAATGCAACGGATAGTTCGGTAAGAGAACTCACCTGTTGAAATCTGATAATGCAACGGATAGCTCGGTAAGACAACTCACCTGTTGAAATCTGATAATGCAACGGATAGCTAGGTAAGAACTCACCTGTTGAAATCTGATAATGCAACAGATAGCTAGGTAAGACAACTCACCTGTTGAAATCTGATAATGTAACGGAGAGCTAGGTAAGACAACTCACCTGTTGAAATCTGATAATGCAACGGATAGCTAGGTAAGACAACTCACCTGTTGAAATCTGATAATGCAATGGATAGCTAGGTAAGACAACTCACCTGTTGAAATCTGATAATGCAACGGATAGCTTGGTAAGAGAACTCACCTGTTGAAATCTGATAATGCAACGGATAGCTAGGTAAGACAACTCACCTGTTGAAATCTGATAATGCAACTGATAGTTCGGTAAGAGAACTCACCTGTTGAAATCTGATAATGCAACGGATAGCTAGGTAAGACAACTCACCTGTTGAAATCTGATAATGCAACAGATAGCTAGGTAAGACAACTCACCTGTTGAAATCTGATAATGCAACGGATAGTTCGGTAAGAGAACTCACCTGTTGAAATCTGATAATGCAACGGATAGCTCGGTAAGACAACTCACCTGTTGAAATCTGATAATGCAACGGATAGCTAGGTAAGAACTCACCTGTTGAAATCTGATAATGCAACAGATAGCTAGGTAAGACAACTCACCTGTTGAAATCTGATAATGTAACGGAGAGCTAGGTAAGACAACTCACCTGTTGAAATCTGATAATGCAACGGAGAGCTAGGTAAGACAACTCACATCTGTTGAAATCTGATAATGCAACAGATAGGTAAGAACTCACCTGTTGAAATCTGATAATGCAACGGATAGTTCGGTAAGAGAACTCACCTGTTGAAATCTGATAATGCAACGGATAGCTTGGTAAGAGAACTCACCTGTTGAAATCTGATAATGCAACTGATAGTTCGGTAAGAGAACCCACCTGTTGAAATCTGATAATGCAACGGATAGCTAGGTAAGAGAACTCACACCTGTTGAAATCTGATAATGCAACGGATAGCTTGGTAAGAGAACTCACCTGTTGAAATCTGATAATGTAATGGATACTACTTCTGCATACCCCTGTAAATATAATTATTTAACACGAATAAATGTACAGCCAGTGACAAGTTCCATACAAAATAATATGCGTGCAAACGAGAGTGATATATAAGTTGTTAATGCTGGTTTCGCAATCGTTATAAATAAAGTTTCAACTCTTTAATTGAATTATTTGGATCAAACCTAACCCACTATACCAGGGTTCATTCTAGGTCAGAATTTTTGGGAGAAGTGAGAAAGCGCGTGATCGCTTCCTTAAATGGTGTTCTTTAATATACTTCTGCAAAATAGGGTTAAAATGCACAGTACAACCATTAAATACAACATTTGAATAGAAGGAGTGCTTTATAATGGGCCAGTGTATCTTACTAGACAAAATTTTGTTTGAAAATCGTAAAAACCAAACAATTTTATTTTTTTTATTTTTTAGGGAGAAGTGGGGCCCCCAGATGGCGAAGTCAGGGTCCCTAGGGCGACAATTTCGCCCACATCGCCCACTAAACTGATCCCTGTATACAATGTCACACATTTCAACGATGAGAAGTAGACATGGTAATGAGTAGCAATTTTGATACTCGAGTACTCCGGCACATTTCCCATCGAGTACTCAGAAACCATGATTAGATTCTTGGCTAGATGTGCATTGCATTAATGGGAACATGTGTTTGCTTACGGATGCTATTTTAAACGATTACGTGATCTAACCATTGCATCGTAATTAAGCTAAACGCAAGCAAAATAAAACGCCAGTTTATTCACCTAGTGTAATCACTAAAGAAACATATCAACAGTATATGGTTAGTTATGACCTTCGATTAACCGCACGACCTTTGATTATCTGCACGTCATAATGATTCTCTTTTATTCATCCGAAGCGGCAACCAGAAAAGATATAAGCTGCCAAAAGCATCTGTCAAATCGTTGAATTGTTAATTGAATGAATACAAGTAAACAAGGATTATTTTCATGTTCACATTTATGGCATGTGGAATATTGTCCCCAGATTAAGATAATTACTGTTTATTGAAAAGAACGGAAATTGGTGATGATTTACGATAATTGGTGATGATTTAACGATAATTGGTGATGATTTTCCATAATTGGTGATGATTTATGATAATTGGTGATGATTTACCATAATTGGTGATGATTTAACATAATTGGTGATGATTTACCATAATTGGTGATGATTTACCATAATTGGTGATGCTATACCATAATTGGTGATGATTTACCATAATTGGTGATGATTTACCATAATTGGTGATGAACTACCATAATTGGTGATGATTTACCATAATTGGTGATGCTATACCATAATTGGTGATGATTTACCATAATTGGTGATGAACTACCATAATTGGTGATGATTTACCATAATTGGTGATGATTTACCATAATTGGTGATGATTTACCATAATTGGTGATGATTTACCATAATTGGTGATGAACTACCATAATTGGTGATGATTTACCATAATTGGTGATGATTTACCATAATTGGTGATGATTTACCATAATTGGTGATGATTTATGATAATTGGTGATGATTTACAATAATTGGTGATGATTTACGATAATTGGTGATGATTTACGATAATTGGTGATGATATACCATAATTGGTGATGATTTACCATAATTGGTGATGAACTACCATAATTGGTGATGATTTACCATAATTGGTGATGATTTACCATAATTGGTGATGATTTATGATAATTTGTGATGATTTAACATAATTGGTGATGATTTAACATAATTGGTGATGATTTACCATAATTGGTGATGATTTACCATAATTGGTGATGCTATACCATAATTGGTGATGATTTACGATAATTGCTGATGATTTACGATAATTGGTGATGATTTACGATAATTGGTGATGATGATTTACAATAATTGGTGATGATTTACGATAATTGGTGATGATTTACGATAATTGGTGATGATGATTTACGATAATTGGTGATGATGATTTACGATAATTGGTGATGATGATTTACGATAATTGGTGATGATGATTTACGATAATTGGTGATGATTTACGATAATTGGTGATGATGATTTACGATAATTGGTGATGATTTACAATAATTGGTGATGATTTACCATAATTGGTGATGAACTACCATAATTGGTGATGATTTACGTGTGATGACGTGTGATGACACGTGTAAACTCTTACGGTAGTACTATTCAGCAGTTTATTTTTCCGAACACATGTACACGATTATCATTTTGCTAACCGATACTTTCTTGTGTAAGACGTTCTTTCATGTATTTGAACACTTGAGCACCCATTACCACCCATAATTAGAAGAAATCACCTTTGAATTGATGTTCTTATACCGTTAGAGCGACACTACATCAGTGAAAACACAAATTTCTACAGAATGTATTTTTATATTATATGGTATATTTGTTTTCCAAATATTTGCCTCAATAGCCGAGTATTTCAACTAATAAACAAAGGTCGTATATGACGCCACATGTATGTTGACATACCAAACTAATGCAAATAGGGTCAACATGCAATGTGTGTATCATGAATAGCATGATTTATGGTACAAGTTTTCCGTTATAGCTCACCATTTGTGCCTGTGCATATTTATTTTTTAGACTTATAAGGTTTAAAATATCTCTAATCGACATTAGCACGCGCTTGGTATAAGACTCCAATTGTAAACAAACATCAATTCAGGAGCGTAGCTGACCGTTAAATAAAATCCTATTTTCACTTTTGAGAGCTTGTATACCACAAAAACACTGTTTATGTATAGAAAGTTAGTGTTCGAATTAGTTCGAAAGAATTTGTAGTAGCATTGCTATTTATACGTATAAAAGCATTTTGGGGGCTTCTTGCGATGTACTGTCATTTTGATGGTATGAGCCTGTATAGAGAGAATGTACTTCACTTACCGTGAGTGCTAACTCATCATCCAGTATAGAAAGTTTCACAATGTACGGATTTGCAGACTGAAATGATCATAACATGAATAAATGAATACAACTGTACATGCAATTAACCCTTTCAACACCACAGACCTCTAAATTGGCTTACAAAAAAGTGTAGATCCAGATGAGCCGGCTCGTGATGAGCCGTCTCATCAGGATCTGCACTTTTTTCAAGTAATATAACAATTTTAGAAAAATTTACCCATTTTGATAAATGAACTGATCCAAATGTAATTTTGTTATTAATTTATTGGTCTAAAAATATCATGGACCAGTCCATGTCAGTTACTTGGTGTTGAAAGGGTTAAAGGTGGAGTTGCAATATCTTTAAGGGAAAAGTGTCGACAGCGTTCTCGTGGCCTGCAATCAATTAAACATGCATACTTTTTCCGAAATGTTTTCATAATGCTTTTAAAATGCCAATAAACGACTCTTGTGAAGCAATTTAAAATTAAAATTCCACTTCTTCTTTCAATGCCATTTCTATGATCAACTATGTATAACACTCTTCAATAAGCTGTCCACAATTTGTAATGTCAAGTTAAACACACTACTTCTCGGTGACACTTATAAGGATATTGCAACCAACACCATAATTTTCCTTACTGTACACGAATACATTATTGGCAGTGAAAGGTTCTGAGATGGATGACTTCTAAAAAGTTCATATGGCGGATAACAATCTGAATGCTGTCGTTATTGACACAACAACCGACCCTATTCAACAACTTTTCTCTATACTAATCTCTTTTTCTTCAAGTGCTCCGATTTGATAGTTCATGTTCTTGAACTTTCTTCATATATTCCTTTAAATATTAACCATTTTCTTTTTTACATCCAAAACTATTGACTCACTAATACATTAAGTTCTGAAATTCTTTAGCAAATACATAGAATAGATTTCACGTATTTTCATTGTTATATTATTTTCCTGCCTATTGTATATCAATCAATTGATAGGGAGAAGAACTATATAAGTTTTCTTTCGTTCTAATCCCTTTCAGTCTACTGCTGTTAAATTATATGTAAAATGTTCATTTCTTGATTACATGTACAAATACTGAAATAAATAATGTTTAACCCATTCAACCCCAAGTAACTGACATGGACTGGTGCATGCTATTTTTAGACCAATAAATTAATAAGAAAATTACATTTGGACCAGTTCATTTATCAAAATGGGTAATTTTATCTAAAAATAGTAATAATTATTACTGGCAAAAAAGTGCAGATCCTGATCAGACGGCTCGTTACGAGCCGGCTCATCTGGATCTACACTTTTCATAAGCCTATTTAGAGGCCTGTGGGGTTGAAAGGGTTAAACTAATTTAAAATTACTAAATTAGTCAAACAGTGATGTAGGCCGAAGCCATATATATTACCTGTGTGACATCTTAGCAACTGTTTCCATATAAGGCATACATACAGTGCTCGTAATATAACTTCTCTCACAGATTCAGCAAAATTGCTTTAATATCGCTTCTATATTCACAAAAACATTAAATTTGTGTGCAATGGAAGCTGAGAATATTTCCTCGGACAGGTTGAAATATAATTTTGAACCAGAATATACAGAAAACAATTAAATACACTTGAAATCAGCAACAACATCCAGAAAGACGAATCAATTAGGGTGCACGTCGGTGAGTTTTGTAGTTTGTATAAACTGTCTCATTATCCCCATAATTGACAAACATAGAATGGCGTCCACTCAGAGGGTCTGCCTTCAGATAGGGTTACACACCCGGTCCCTATCCTTGTATTTTCTGTATTGGACAGGAAGCGTTAGTACTAGAATGGCGTCCACCCCGAGGGGGCTCTGCCTCGAGACGGCGTTCGGCCCCTCACAACTCACCTCGTATTTTCTGTACTGGACAAGAAGCGTTAGTACCAGAATGGCATCCACCCCGAGGGTCTGCCTCAAGATGGGTTTATACCCCCAGCCCCTCACAACTCACCTCGTATTTTCTGTACTGGACAAGAAGCGTTAGTACCAGAATGGCATCTACCCCGAGGGTCTGCCTCAAGATGGGTTTATACCCCCAGCCCCTCACAAATCACCTTGTATTTTCTGTACTGGACAAGAAGCGTTAGTACCAGAATGGCATCCACCCCGAGGGTCTGCCTCAAGATGGGTTTATACCCCCAGCCCCTCACAAATCACCTCGTATTTTCTGTACTGGACAAGAAGCGTTAGTACCAGAATGGCATCCACCCCGAGGGTCTGCCTCAAGATGGGTTTATACCCCCAGCCCCTCACAACTCACCTTGTATTTTCTGTACTGGACAAGAAGCGTTAGTACTAGAATGGCGTCCACCCCGAGGGTCTGCCTCAAGATGGGTTTATACCCCCAGCCCCTCACAACTCACCTCGTATTTTCTGTACTGGACAAGAAGCGTTAGTACTAGAATGGCGTCCACCCCGAGGGTCTGCCTCAAGACAGGGTTACCAAATATCTGTACCATGGATTCATACACACTGTTGATGAGGATGTACTCTAGCAATGTGTTCTGGCTGATGTTGTCTGTCACCTGAAAACCAAATCAATTGTATTCATTTCAACTTTTTATACTCATGGTACATCATAAAACCACATAACAAACACGGGAACAAACGGACATTCCTGCTTGATGACAAAACAACCGTTTCTGGATTTATGGTACATCATAAAACCACATCACAAACACCAGAACAAACAGACATTCCTGCTTGATGACAAAACAACCGTTTCTGGATTTATGGTAATATGAGCAAATCAATAATATAATTCTACCTAAAGTAACTTGAATAATTGGAAATGATCCATTTATGGATATATATATATATATATATGTAGATGAAGACATAGCTGTAAGGACGGGTCTGTAGTCCAGTGGTAACACGCTGGACTGGTAATCCAGGGATAGCAGGTTCGACCCCCCGTCTGACCCTTTCAGATGGGACTTTAAACCGAGGTCTTGTGTCGGTGCTTTACACTGTGCATGTAAAACAACCAGACGAGACTCTGGAATGGGTCTCTGTCTGTATCATTGTACTATCCTCCAAAAATCTAAAATGACTAATCTCTTCAGGAGGCGTTGCTCATATGGGCAACCGGTAGCGACGATAAATAAACGTAAAACACACATGTCCAACGTAAGACCACGGGTGCCCCTCCGAGCAGTATTTCAGGCACCCATTTTGAACCACCGATCTTCTGCACCCCAGTGAAGACATAACGAAACACTTACAGATGCTAGAACCAGCAAAAACTTCAGGACCAGCTGTTTCAATGCCGACGGGTAATCACCACTCAAAAATCTGTTCAAGCTCTCGATCAACGACTGAAATATAATGGATAATAAGAACAAATTGTTCAAAATGTCGTTTAGATAGGAATATAAACCAACGTCCTGTGTGCTGTGCTATACAGAGGCATGTAACGGACAAGAATAGTGTATCGCAGTCAGTCAGCTTGTATCCTATTCCCCTAGCTCTAGGGCAACAAACAAAACTATACTGAGGTCAGGCAAACAAAACTATTCTGAGGCCGTGCAAACAAAACTATTCTGAGGTCAGGCAAACAAAACTATTCTGAGGCCAGGCAAACAAAACTATTCTTAGGCCAGGCAAACGGCAAACAAACTATTCTTAGGCTAGGCAAACAAAACTATTCTTAGGCCAGGCAAACAAAACTATTCTTAGGCCAGGCAAACGGCAAACAAACTATTCTTAGGCCAGGCAAACAAAACCATTCTTAGGACAGGCAACAAAACTATTCTGAGGACAGGCAAAGAAAACTATTCTTAGGCCAGGCAAACAAAACTATTCTTAGGCCAGGCAAACAAAACTATTCTGAGGTAAGGCAAACTAAACTATTCTTAGGCCAGGCAAACAAAACTATTTTTAGGACAGGCAACATAACTATTCTTAGGCCAGGCAAACAAAACTTATTCTTAGGACAGGCAAACAAAACTATTTTGAGGCCAGGCAAACAAAAAACTATTCTTAGGACAGGCAAACAAAACTATTCTTAGGCCAGGCAAACAAAACTATTCTTAGGCCAGGCAAACAAAACTATTCTTAGGACAGACAAACAAAACTATTCTTAGGACAGGCAAACAAAACTATTCTTAGGCCAGGCAAACAAAACTATTCTTAGGCCAGGCAAACGGCAACAAAACTATTCTTAGGCCAGGCAAACAAAACTATTCTTAGGCCAGGCAAACTGCAAACAAAACTATTCTTAGGCCAGGCAAACAAAACTATTCTTAGGCCAGGCAAACAAAATTATTCTTAGGCCAGGCAAACAAAACTATTCTTAGGCCAGGCAAACAAAACTATTCTTAGGCCAGGCAAACAAAACTATTCTTAGGCCAGGTAAACGGCAAACAAAACTATTCTTAGGCCAGGCAAACGGCAAACAAAACTATTCTTAGGCCAGGCAAACAAAACTATTCTTAGGCCAGGCAAACAAAACTATTCTTAGGCCAGGCAAACGGCAAACAAAAAACTATTCTTAGGCCAGGCAAACAAAACTATTCTTAGGCCAGGTAAATGGCAAACAAAACTATTCTTAGGCCAGGCAAATGGCAAACAAAACTATTCTTAGGCCAGGCAAACAAAACTATTCTTAGGCCAGGCAAACGGCAACAAAACTATTCTTAGGCCAGGCAAACAAAACTATTCTTAGGCCAGGCAAACTGCAAACAAAACTATTCTTAGGCCAGGCAAACAAAACTATTCTTAGGCCAGGCAAACAAAATTATTCTTAGGCCAGGCAAACAAAACTATTCTTAGGCCAGGCAAACAAAACTATTCTTAGGCCAGGCAAACAAAACTATTCTTAGGCCAGGTAAACGGCAAACAAAACTATTCTTAGGCCAGGCAAACGGCAAACAAAACTATTCTTAGGCCAGGCAAACAAAACTATTCTTAGGCCGGGCAAACAAAACTATTCTTAGGCCAGGCAAACGGCAAACAAAAAAACTATTCTTAGGCCAGGCAAACAAAACTATTCTTAGGCCAGGTAAATGGCAAACAAAACTATTCTTAGGCCAGGCAAACGGCAAACAAAACTATTCTTAGGCCAGGCAAACAAAACTATTCTTAGGCCAGGCAAAACAAAACTATTCTTAGGCCAGGCAAACGGCAAACAAAACTATTCTTAGGCCAGGCAAACAAAACTATTCTTAGGCCAGGCAAACGGCAAACAAAACTATTCTTAGGCCAGGCAAACAAAAATATCTTAAGCCAGGCAAACAAAACTATTCTTAGGCCAGGCAAACAAAACTATCTTAAGCCAGGCAAACAAAACTATTCTTAGGCCAGGCAAGCAAAACTATTCTTAGGCTAGGCAAACAAAACTATTCTTAGGCCAGGCAAACAAAACTATTCTTAGGCCAGGCAAACTGCAAACAAAATTATTCTTAGGCCAGGCAAACAAAACTATTCTTAGGCCAGGCAAGCAAAACTATTCTTAGGCTAGGCAAACAAAACTATTCTTAGGCCAGGCAAACAAAACTATTCTTAGGCCAGGCAAACTGCAAACAAAATTATTCTTAGGCCAGGCAAACAAAACTATTCTTAGGCCAGGCAAACAAAATTATTCTTAGGCCAGGCAAACAAAACTATTCTTAGGCCAGGCAAACAAAACTATTCTTAGGCCAGGCAAACAAAACTATTCTTAGGCCAGGTAAACGGCAAACAAAACTATTCTTAGGCCAGGCAAACGGCAAACAAAAAACTATTCTTAGGCCAGGCAAACAAAACTATTCTTAGGCCAGGTAAATGGCAAACAAAACTATTCTTAGGCCAGGCAAACGGCAAACAAAACTATTCTTAGGCCAGGCAAACGGCAAACAAAACTATTCTTAGGCCAGGCAAACAAAACTATTCTTAGGCCAGGCAAACGGCAAACAAAACTATTCTTAGGCCAGGCAAACAAAACTATCTTAAGCCAGGCAAACAAAACTATTCTTAGGCCAGGCAAACAAAACTATCTTAAGCCAGGCAAACAAAACTATTCTTAGGCCAGGCAAGCAAAACTATTCTTAGGCCAGGCAAACAAAACTATTCTGAGGACAAGCAAAACTGTGTTATTTATTACATGGTCCCACAACAATATCATGGTAACATATGTCCCATTTAAAGAGGAGACAGTATGACCCAGTTACGATACCCTGCTGTTGATGTGCCTGTGTATAGCACACAGTACTTTGGTTTGCATGTATGGTCTCATTTAGCAGACCGCTAAGGGCAGTAAATCTAGACAGCATTGCGATAAGCATATAAGTATCCTTCATATGCAGAGCCTCGTTTCTGACGACATATTCTGACAACTTGGGTAGAATATCCTTGTCCCACACCAGAGAAAACTGATGGATACTTGTTCTCGCACTTCTGGCCAGGCCACGATTGATGATTGCCAACACGGTTTATCTTGTTCTTAAAGCGACATTACAAAGGGCGAGATACAACTGTATAGCTGCACCATGAATGTTGCTATTCCGGATACACGCATTGTATTACGTATGATTTTGACCATATTTAGATTAACTTGTTATATCAATAAACGTTATATACGACGTTTGATTATTAATTGAAAACCTCGAAAAATCGAAAAATTAGCAAATATTTGGAAACAAATTATACAATATAATAAATAGGTTATTATATTTTTATATTTCAGGTTTTACGCCTGCATCAGCACCATTTCGGGCTATATCGCCGGCGGGCAGTTTACTTAACAACACCTTTCCTGGGCAGGCTCCAGCGGTTAACCAGTACTTGGGTGCACCAACCTCCGTAAGAAACTGCCAACTTTTTCATATAAATGAGACAGACACGGCCTGAGCGGGGCTCGAACCCGTGACCATCAGTGATGATAGGTTACAGTGGTATACAAGTCAGCGACCTTAACCACTCGACCACGGAGGCGGACACAATATAATAGGAAATTACATTTTACATTTTTTTTCACCGATGTAATGTCGCTTTAAAAATTGGTCAAAATAAATGCATCGCATATAACTAGGAATTTTAAATCAATGAAATTCACAAGCTATGAGTCATGTGACTGGACATTACCTGTATGACAGCCTCAGCGGAGTCAAACCCGATGAGAATATTGATGACATCAAACCCGTAGTCCTTCAAAGTCTTCTTGTAAATACCTCGTACCAGGGCACACAACGTCTGAAAATATACAACACTAGCTAACATAAAATTAAAGAAGCTTTTTTCTTTAAGGAAATTTTTGCAGAGAGTTTAATGTTGATAGATTAATACACTTACATGTATAGCATTGATAGAATAATCCAGGACCGAATTTTAACCTGTTAACTTGTAGAAAAAATAGTTCCAGAAAATTGTTGAAAAAGCCAAGAAATCCGTCAAATACATTTTTCTAACAAAACCTATATTGGTAAATATAATCTCTCGATAAGGTGCATTAATGTTCACACCCACATCCAGTCTAAGATCGGTATCCGACCTGCTTGATTGATCCATGTTAATTGCCCCTATTGTCCGATAATCCCAAAGCCATACATTACCCATCCGAGACAGATGTTTTGCCCGAGGCATTAAATTGTCATTAACATAATAGTCTATAAGGGAAGTAACTGCTACGGAGCTTCTTCAAATTACAACAGATGCATGTCTTCTACTTCTACTTCTACTTCTACCAGTTACTGGCCAAGTTCAACAAACTGAACATTATTGCCTGGTGGGTGCGCATAGAGAAAGAATTGGAATAAAAGTGATAGTATGTACAGTGGAGAGTTAAAATAAATAAATAAGACTGTTAGGAGATTAGATAAAGATGGTGGCTAGTTGAGCCTTGAAGGCGTCAACTGTGCCAACTGATATAGTGTCCGGAGGAAGACTGTTCCACTCCTTGATGGTTCTTGAGAAGAATGACTGTTGGCGGTAGCTAGTAGAACAGCGTGGATTTTGGAAGGCATGGTCTGCTGTGTGACGCGAGCGGCGCGGAGGGGGTAATAGGCGGTCGGTCTTGTTGACAGTGACTTGGTCGTTGACTATTTTGAATAGTAGAACTAGGCGAGATGTTTTTCTTCTGTCCTGCAGTGATGTCCACTGTAGGTCTTGGAGCATCTCGGTGACACTGGATCTGCTCTGGTAGCAGTGTTTGACGAATCGTGCCCCACGACGTTGAACCATCTCCAGTTTGTTGATATCTATTGTTTCGTAGGGATCCCATACTGAGCAGGTGTATTCTACGGTGGGTCTGACCAGTGACTTGTAAGCGAGTTCTTTTGTTGGGGATGAGGCAATGTTAAGGTTCCGTCGTATGAAGTTCAGGTTTCTATTAGCTTTGTTTGTGATGTTGGTAATATGTTCTCCCCAGTCAAGCGTGTTGTTGATAGTGACTCCCAGGTATTTTGCTGATTTGACGTGTTGTAGTGATTGGTTATGAAGTTGGTAGTCAAAATGGATGGTTCTTTTCTTTCAAGAGATAGAGATGACCTGGCATTTGTCTGGGTGGAAGGCCATTTTCCACTTGCTTTCCCACTGTGATAGTTTGTCAAGATCTTTTTGTAAGTTGGTGCAGTCGATGTTATTTGCGATGGTTAGGTAGGCGATGGTATCATCGGCGAACAATCGGATGGTAGCATCCAAACCGTGAGGGATGTCATTGATATAATACAGAAACAAGCTGGGTCCAAGGACGGAGCCTTGAGGGACACCGGACTCTACCTTAACTGTGTCTGAAGTCTCCCCTTCCAGTACTACTGACTGGGATCTTCCGCTCAAGAAGGCATGTATCCAGCGGTTGGTCTTTCCTTGGATGCCGTAGTGGTTCAGCTTGTGGAGGAGAAGACTATGTGAGACCTTGTCGAACGCCTTGGAAAAATCCATCACCAAGACATCCGTCTGTGTTCCGCTTTCCAGGTTTGATGTGATGTCGTCCGTGAATTCTAGAAGCTGTGTTTCACAGGATCGACGTTTTCGGAAGCCATGTTGTAGTGGATAAAGTATGTTGTTGTTTTCGCCATGTTGCATGATGTGACTGGTGATGATGTGTTCCATGAGTTTGCAGCATATGCAGGTTAAGGAGATAGGTCGGTAGTTTTCTGGGTTGTATTTACTCCCTTTCTTGTAGATTGGAGAGACATTTGCTTTCCGCCAGTCATCGGGGGTGGTACCAGTGTTGAGAGAGTAGTTAAAGATGATGGTAAGGATGGGAGCAATGTGGGTTGACAGTTCCTTTAATACTCTCGGGTTGATGCTATCTGGACCTGGGGATTTGTGAGGGTTAAGAGAGCTTAGGAGTTTTTCGACGCCGTTAGAAGTGATGGTGATGTCAGGAGCAACTGGGTAATCCTTGGTTTGAGTGTAACCTCCAGTCTTGAATTGTTGTTCAGAGTAAGGCGTGTCTTTGGTGAAAACTGACTGGAACTGATGGTTGAGGATATTTGCTTTGGTCTTCGTGTCTGAATGGAGTTGAACTTGGCTCCGGAGTCCAGTGATTGAAGCGTTGTCTTTCTTCTTGTGTTTAATAAAGGTCCAGAAGCGCTTGGTGGAGTTCTTGTTGTGTGTATCAGTGGGCTGTGGTGTGATCATATTGTCAATGTATGACCAATATGCCTGACGGAGCTTCTTCTGTAGTAGTTGTTTAGCGGATTTGAATTTCTTGATGTGAGCCGGATTGTTGGATTTCTTCTTTGCTTTGTGTAGATGGTCTCCTTTTTGACAAGTTTTTTTATTTCAGGTGTAATCCATGGGGCAGAGTCTTTTGGTCTTGCTGTTTTGTGTGGGATGTGTGCATTTATGCTCAGTTTCAGTTTTTCTTTAAAGGTTGTCCATAAAACTTCTGTGGTCACGTTTTGTTGAGCTAGTTCCAGGATCTGTGTATGTAGAGTGGTCAGGTCGGATCTCATGCTATCCCACTGGGCGTTCTTGTAGAGAGCGATTTTCCTCGGGATTTGTTTGCGTGATATGGGCCGCATGTCAAACTACATAAAGACTGAATCATGGTCTGAGATCCCTGGCATGGTGCTTGTACGTAATACTTTACTTGGGAGGTTGGTAAGGAGTAGATCTAGAGTGTTTTTATTTCGTGTTGGCTCTTCAACAAGTTGCGTGAGTCCATTGTCATCTAAGCAGTCAGAGAATTTGTAATGGAGACGTGTATGAGTTGAGTTTGGTTTCAGAGTCTTGGACTTCCAATCCCAGCCAGGTAAGTTAAAGTCTCCTCCGATCAGTAGTATTGAGTCTTTGATTAAAGATGCTCGGTTGACAGATTCTTCAAAATGATTTAGACTGAGTTCATCATTGGTTTTCGGGTTATAGTAGGAACATAGATAAAGTTGTCCGTGATGGCAAGTAAGACACCGCCGCCTGTACCTGATAGCCGATCCTTACGCCATAGTTTATAGTTGGATGGAAAGATTTGGTTGTCGGTGATGGTTGGGTCCAGCCAGGTTTCAGTGGCCATAATGATGTCGGGTTTTGTACTTTCGATGATGTTCTCAATTCTATCCTGCTTCTTCTTGATGGACTGACAGTTAATGTTCAAGATGCGGAGAGGTGGTCGATTTGTCGCCGGTTGGTTTTGTTTATGTTGTTTTCGCTCTGGGGTTGAGGAATGAATTGGTTTGATCTGGCGGTTTGCATTTGGACTCGGTAGGCTGGTGCTACTGATTGAGAGAATACTATATGGATTGTTCGTAGAGATAGAGTACAGGTCAAAGCATACGGTACTATAGTTGGGATTGTTGCAAACGATACAGTCCCATCTGATGGCGCTGTCTTCGTTGAGGATACTGTATGTTCCAGTGTGAACATCCTGGCAGTCTATGTGATACCATTGGTCACACGTATCACACACCACCGCACGGTGGTCCCAGGTGACGGGTTGGTCGCAGGTCCCGCATGGGTAGATGGTGGTCTCATTATGCATTGGACCCGGATTGAGCTGGACATCGTTGGAATTTGCCAGAAGTAGGATGAATATATAAATCAGACGGCCCGTTGGTTTGAACTTTGAAGTGCTTTTCTGGGTGTGTTTTAGCGATGGCAAGAAGAAGCTTCATGGTATGGCAACTGTGTACATCAGCCCTGTTGCCGACTAGTGCCAGGGTATGGTCTGATACATGGATTTCCTGTGGAAGGATGTTTTTGGCAAGAGCAACAATGGTGATGAGGTATAGCAGAAGTGTCATATTCCTTCTGTAAAAATATTCTTTGTTTACATTATGTCCGCGGTGGTTGCTGTGTCAAACCGGAAGTGGGATCAAGAACTGGAAAAGTACGATGGAGATCACCAGGACGAAGATTTACCACAGATTTCTACCCTCAGATTGCAGATTAAACCTTCATGGATGTCTCTGCTAGCTTCCAATATCAGTAAAGAAGATTTGAAGGTATAGTAATGAAATATTTCGGACTCGGAAGAAGAAAGACATGCAAACTTTAGCGCATGCGCACTAGTAAGATACCTAGTAAACTAGTAAAAATAGATATGTGGAATTTCCGTGTTTACTTACATGTATAGCATTGGCAGTTCTGATTGGATTATCTTGCTTCAGTGTCTCCACAGACTTGTAGAACATCAGGTTGAAGTTATCCTGCAAATATTAAACAAGAACAATTTACAAATAACCAATGTTCACATGGAATATTTAACAGACAGAACCACTCAACCAAGAGATGACAATTCAAACACACCAAAAGACAAACATGACAATTTGGTTTCTGTAATGTTCCGGAATACAATTCCAAAACAGCAAAGTAAGTACATTTCGTAATTTTCTCACCAAATTATTGTGGGTACAAGTATTAATTACCGCTACATCTACGTTATATTTCAATCCCAGCATAGTTAATTTTGGAATACTCTGCAGGGCTCAAGCTAGACACAAATGTTTGGGAGAAATGAGAAAGCGTCATCTAATGGTATTATTTAATAAATTAATATACACAATATAACCGTTACAGTACATTATTTTAATAGAAGGAGTGCCTTACAATGGCCAATGTTACTGGACAATATTTTGTCTGAAAATTGTAAAAACTAATTTTTTAAAAACAAATTTAGGGAGAAGTGGTGCCACCAGGGGGCGAAGTCAGGGTCCCAAAGACGACTACTTCACCCATGTCACCCTCTAGAATGAGCCCTGCTCTGAATTAAAGATGCACCTGGTATATCCTATGCGAGGAGGAGGATCACCCAAATACACGACTCAACCCGCTTCATTTGCATGCAATACATTTGTAACTGTCATTTAAGCCTAAAATACATGCACGCATACATTTACAGTATAACTGAGATAATGTGAATCGAAATTATTGCAAAATTGGCTTGTGTATGATTTGCAAATGACGTTAAATGCAAATGGTGTAATGACTATTATAGGATTTTCATTAAAACGTAGTTTGTTTCATAAGGAAATGCATCGTTTTATTTCATAAATTATATGTCCTTTGTAAGTGTTTCTGGAATTAATTTGTTCTAATAATTACAACTTCTTGTAAGGTCATGATTCTGATTGGCTGATTCAGCCCATACGATCGCTGTTCATAACCCAATGAACTGCACAATGATTATATTCCGTAGTATCCAAGATGATTATTAATGCATGACTACGCAAAAAATATAGTCCGTTCCAACACGATAGGAACGTGTACAGCGTAAAGGATTCCGTATGATATGGAAATGTTGACGAATAAAACAGACAACTTGTTCCGTCATTTGCAAAATTTTAGTTCTAATTATAACAACTGAATGATCTTTTTCTGCATTTCATTGAGGTATGAAATGTCAGTTTTTTAAAAAATATATTGTTCATAAAAAAAATTGGCAGAAAAAGCACATTTAATTGTTAACATAAAGTTACTTTTACTTTGGTGAATGCAACAAAAAATACCAGATTTAATATAATAAAAATACCAGATTTAATATAATAAAAATACCAGATTTAATATAATAAAAATACCAGATTTAATATAATAAAAATACCAGATTTAATATAAAATAAAAATACCAGATTTTAATATAAAATAAAAATACCAGATTTAATATAATAAAAATACCAGATTTAATATAATAAAAATACCAGATTTAATATAATAAAAATACCAGATTTAATATAATAAAAATACCAGGTTTATATTATCCCTATACGACATTACTATACCTTCAGTGACAGGAGGCCTTCTCCGGATAACTTCTCACATTCACACTCTATGAAAGCTGTGTTCACCTGCAAATATAAACAACATTATTTGTTCGTTTCTTTTGTAGTTTAACGCTACACTGCCAACTTATGCTTATAGTCATATCACTGGCAAAAAGTGCAGATCCTGATGAGACGGCTCGTCACGAGCCGGGTCATTTGGATCTACACTTTTTGTAAGCCTATTTAGAGGTATGTGGTGTTGAAAGGGTTAAGCAGTAGATTTTACAGAGTACTGTGAAAATATATTCAGGAAAGACAAATTGTGGTAATTCAATCATTTGAACCCAGATTCTTTAAAAAATGAGAGAGAAAACCATTGTCGTAATGAATGTCATAAGTCCACAAAGTAGCCTCGACTTATGGAAGGATACAGCTTAAACAGCTTTTTTAAGCCAATACTTGACTCTCTCCATATGGCCGAGATCGAATTATGGCCTAGATCGACGTATGGCCAAGATCAACTTATGGCCAAGATCGACTGATAAGGATAGGATTCGGTAAGTACTGATGTTCATAAGAGGTGTATCATAAGTCAGAAATGGCTGGCCCCTTCAATAGGGGTGACACTACAATAAACATACACTTTACTTTTACAAATATAGCCCGTTGGCGAGTTGCTAGCTAGTTAAATGCACGGTTAGCGATTGCGCCTGGCTTACAAGGATAGGATTCGGGAAGTACTGATGTTCATAAGAGGTGAATAATGGTTCATAAGAGGTGAATAATGGTTCATAAGGTGAATACTTATTACTTTTACAATTATTATACATTATCCCAATTTACTTTGTTATTTATTTATATTTCGGCTATGTGGTTATAATCACAATGAAAATGAAAGTTGCTTGCATGTTAATCTAATGTAACATGACAGTCATAACTGTAGTGTACAAACATTCTGCAACAACTGTAGCCGCAGCCATCTGTTAGTTCTGATCATCTATGGAAGTCAATATTTTGGGCGTAGTATTAAATATTAGTACCTTGAGTAAGAATAGTTCATCCCAGAAGTTTGGATTGCCGGCCGATGGATCTTCACCCTGGTGAAAAGTAAAATGGTACACAAGAATATATAATGCACTCTAAACAAATAGCGGGGGAGAATAATACACAACAAAAACACACAAGTTTACTGGAGGCAAGACTGTTTGGCACTCAATTTAGTTGAATGGAACTAGTCTTTCAAACATGTTTTGAAGGTTTTTCTGACCACAATATTGAAAACAATTGAACTTTCATAAGGAATTGTAAATAAATGTCAACCATTTATACTTAAGCTACGAACAAATTCACCAAATATAGCCCTGTACATTAACAACTTGCTCCGAGGTGTTTCAGTTGATTTTCAATTTTTCACATTTTTTCCGGAGTCTCAACTTAAGCTACGAACAAATTCACCAAATATAGCCCTGTACATTAACAACTTGCTCCGAGGTGTTTCAGTTGATTTTCAATTTTTCACATTTTTTCCGGAGTCTCAACTTAAGCTACGAACAAATTCACCAAATATAGCCCTTTGTACATTATGTGCATTAACAACTTGCTCCGAGGTGTTTCAGTTGATTTTCAATTTTTCACATTTTTTCCGGAGTCTCAACTTAAGCTACGAACAAATTCACCAAATATAGCCCTGTACATTAACAACTTGCTCCGAGGTGTTTCAGTTGATTTTCACATTTTTTCCGGAGTCTCAACTTAAGCTACGAACAAATTCACCAAATATAGCCCTGTACATTAACAACTTGCTCCGAGGTGTTTCAGTTGATTTTCAATTTTCCACATTTTTTCCGGAGTCTCAACTTAAGCTACGAACAAATTCACCAAATATAGCCCTGTACATTAACAACTTGCTCCGAGGTGTTTCAGTTGATTCATTTTCACATTTTTTCCGGAGTCTCAACTTAAGCTACGAACAAATTCACCAAATATAGCCCTGTACATTAACAACTTGCTCCGAGGTGTTTCAGTTGATTTTCAATTTTTCACATTTTTTCCGGAGTCTCAACTTAAGCTACGAACAAATTCACCAAATATAGCCCTGTACATTAACAACTTGCTCCGAGGTGTTTCAGTTGATTTTCAATTTTTCACATTTTTTCCGGAGTCTCAACTTTTCACAGTAAACACAAATTTTCTCTTGATTACAGATATGACAATATGTGATTTTATCAAAATTATGTTAATTAATTGATAAAAACAATGTTTACAGCTAACTATAGGTTATCTGTGGAGATCTGTATACGGTAATAATTTAACAATTATAAGATGAGAAAGTGGACGAAAATTGATAGTATGTGGTGCATCGGAAACAACGAGAAAAACAGAGTAAACAACTTAATTAAGAACACTTATATACTTCTAGAGAGTATTCAAGGGCAGTAACTCACTAATGTCTCTAATTGTGTCGCAACGACGCAATTCTAATGAAATTCCATAACACATTTCCATAGTTTTCAGTTACAAATATGAAACATACATTAATGAATTGTCGTCTGCTACAATTATTTCGACTATTTATAGCCTTTATTTCTTTATGTTATGCAGCTAAGAGAACTTTATTGATGAACTTTTTCAAGCATGGTTTACTACGTTTAACACTGGGATCATTTTACATAGATCCCATTATTACTCATGCTTTATTTTTCTACTTGAAGACAAACAGAACATTCCGCCTTTAAAGCGACATTACATCGCAAAAAGCCAAATAAATGCATTTGTCCACGTATAAATGCATTGCTATTACACATTCTTCCGAATACATTCGTACACTAACATTGAATTAATAAACAGTGTTTTTGTTGTCTACAAACTTTCAAAAGTGAAAGTAGGATTTCATATAACAGTCATCCACGCTCCTGAAATGACATTTGTTTGTCATTACTAAACGCGCGATATTTCGTTTAGAGATAATTTAAATAAGATTAATCTACAAATAAATATGCATAGGCACACATGTGAGATATAAAGGTAAATATGTATGATAAATAGTGTTATTCAGGATACACGCATTAATGTTGACCCTATTTACATTATTTTGTTATGTCAACAAACCGCGTATACTATGCTTGTTTATTTCTTGAAATACTCAGTTTTTGACTTTGAGGCAAATATTGGAGAAAATTTTTATACCATATGGTAGGAAATTACATTCTGCAGACATTTGCGTTTTCACCAATGTAGTGACGCTTTAAACTACCTGAAAAAAAGCTTCATATATCTGTACAATCTTCTCTTTGAGCGGCATCTTGTTGGAAGAGCCCTTGCGTAGCAATACCGCATGAGTTTTCTTATCTCCCTGGCCTACCTCTTGATTCATTGTACTCAAGTCTAAAATAGATATAAACAATGCTCTAGGTTCTAGAATCTATGTCAGTATCGTTACTTGAACATCCAAACAAAACTCAGCTATTGTGCTTATTTACAAAGGAATAAGAATGTGACAATTTCATTTACAATTGTAAACGTTTTACAAGGTGCGATATGGACCTGAAATATTTAAGAAAATATCTTAGTTTGACATCATGAATCTACCCATGATATATATGTACCCATCCTTGGCCAGGGTTCATTCTAGATCAGACTTTTTGGGAGAAGTGAGAAAGTGCGCGATTACGTCCTTAAATTGTGTTCTTTAATAAATTTCTGCAATATAGGGTTAAAATACACAGTATGACATTAAATACAATATTTGAATAGAAGAAGTGCTTTATAATCGATAAAATCTTGTATGACAATTGTAAACAAAAAGTAAAAATTAGGGAGAAGGGCAAAGTCAGGGTCCATAGGGTGACTATTTCACCCACGTCGCCCTCTAGAATAAACCCTCCTAGGCATAGATTCTTCCAGGATGATGCTTTATTTAATTGAGTCAACCACAGCTACATGACACAATACCCCTCATATACTAATAATACTGTATTAGTTATATTGTGTCAAGTACATGTGGAGTCAACAGCAACACACTAATAAATTATATACCGAATAACTTGACTGGTCGAGTGGTTATGGTCGCTGACATGTATATCACTGTAACCTATCATCACTGATGGTCATGGGTTACAGCCCCGCTCAGACTGTGTCTCTTTATATGAAAAACGTGGCAGTTTCTTATGGAGGTTGGTGCACCAAGTACTGTTATATTTTGGGTTTTACGCCTGCATCAGCACCATTTCGGGCTATATCCCCGGCGGGCAGTTTACTTAACAACACCTTTCCTGGGCAGGCTCCAACGGTTAACCAGTACTTGGGTGCACCAACCTCCGTAAGAAACTGCCAACTTTTTCATATAAATGAGGCACGGCCTGAGCGAGGCTCGAACCCGTGACCATCAGTGATGATAGGTTACAGTGGTATACAAGTCAGCGACCGTAACCACTCGACCACGGAGGCAGACTGCACCAAGTACTGGTTTTTTTATATTTAACCATATTTTATGCCTAACGAAGGTAGATTTAAGTGGGTACCTGCCTAACGAAGGCAGATTTAAGTGGGTACCTGCCTAACGAAGGTAGATTTAAGGGGGTACCTGCCTAACGAAGGTAGATTTAAGGGGGTACCTGCCTAACGAAGGTAGATTTAAGGAGGTACCTGCCTAACGAAGGTAGATTTAAGGAGGTACCTGCCTAACGAAGGTAGATTTAAGTGGGTACCTACCTAACGAAGGTAGATTTAAGTGGGTACCTGCCTAACGAAGGTAGATTTAAGTGGGTACCTGCCTAACGAAGGTAGATTTAAGTGGGTACCTGCCTAACGAAGGTAGATTTAAGGGGGTACCTGCCTAACGATCACCGGAGCGACCATAAATTGTACTATAAAGGGTGCCAAATGCAAACATTAGAAATATAATTATTTTGAAAAATGCGTTGATAGTAAAATGTCACATTTTTCAAGTCTAAATATTTGGACTACGTCTTCACCCTATGCATCCATCTACAATTGGGCAATTGACGATAATAACTGTTCCAAGTGCCTAGACAATGCCCCTGCTAACTATCACAGGGATTCGGCACGTTTGGGGGTACTAATATATATATTTAAGTACAGAGATTCTACTCTGTGGGATGTCAGATTTCGCATCGATCAGTAAAATGGCCCTATCTGAAACAATTTTGTACAAATCTGTCCAAATATAACGCTTATCCCGAGTCTTTATATTGTTCTTCAAATAAAACACAACTTTAAGCTGCGTGCATGTATACTTTGCAAACAATTGCCACAGACATTTGCCATAGCAGGTCACATTTCCATACTAGGACACAGGTTCTGTCAGCAACAAAAAAAATCTTCGACGGGAGAGTTTTAACAGTGAATAACATTATCAATAAAATGTGTTTCCACTAACGTGTAGGTTTATTCGGCAAAAATGTACGTCAAAAGGAGATTTCGGAGAATTTTTCAATTTGTTTTGAAAATTTCTCAAGCGGCGCAGTTTGCGTTGAAACGAGCGTTCTGATTGGATTATGATTATTCTTCATATAAAGAGCAAACTTCTAGTAACATTCTAATAATCCAACCAGAACACTCGTTTCAACGTCGTTTCAACGCGAATTGCGCCGCTTTAGAAATTTTCAAAACAAATTGAAAAATTCTACGAAATCTCTTTTTGACGTACATTTTTGCCGAATAAACCTACACGTTAGTGGAAACACATTTTATTGATAATGTTATTCACAGTTAAAACTCTCCCGTCGAAGATTTTTTTTTGTTGCTGACAGAACCCGTGTCCTAGTATGGAAATGTGACCTACTATGGCCAATGTCTATGGCAATTGTTTGCAAAGTATACATGCATGCAGCTTAAAGTTGTGTTTTATTTGAAGAACAATATAAAGACTCGGGATAGGCGTTATATTTGGACAGATTTGTACAAAATTGTTTCAGATAGGGCCATTTTACTGATCGATGCGAAATCTGACATCCCACAGAGTAGAATCCCTGTACTTAAATATATATACTAGTACCCCCAAACGTGCCGAATCCCTGTGCTAACTATAGTGGCACCAGTGGTCCACTGGTAGAGCGTTGGAATCGAACATCCACATATGTAGTGTCATTGGGCAAGGAACCTCACACACGTTGCTTAGTACTGGTTATCTGCTTAGTCAGTTATGCCTGCCCAGGAGTCGGTTATGCCTGCCCAGGAAAACATGCATAGGTTCACGCAAGGAGTATGACATATTAATGGAACATACATACATAACTATAATCACAGGAACTTGAAATGTTATCCATAAGCCACCAAAGGTCTTGGGTCAAAACGTACCCGAGTCAAAACGTACCTTGGGCATCGGGTCAAAACGTACCCATATCTCGGGTCAAAACGTACCCAAGGTCGGGTCAAAACGTACCCATGGTCGGGTCAAAACGTACCCTTCGATATATCAATATATTATACCAATATATCCACATTTTATTTATCTTTTTGGCATTTGTGAGGTTAATTTACCCATTTATATATCAATATATTTCATTTAATAATCAAAAATTTCATATTTAGTTATCTTTTTGGGGGGACGATATGCCGACGGCGAGATCAACACCAGCAAGCTGCTGAAGAAGCTTGCCGCGGTGTATGCCCCTACCCCGTGAGCTCCGTCATGTCTGATTATCTACTGAATGATTGTCTGATTAGGGTCTACATTGTTTAAGCTGAATTGTATCGTTTCCTTCATGCCATCTGGTTAGGGTCTACATTGTTTGAGCTGAATTGTATCGTTTCCTTATGCATTGTCTGATTAGGGTCTACACTGTTTGAGCTGAATTGTATCGTTTCCTTATGCATTGTCTGATTAGGGTCTACATTGTTTGAGCTGAATTGTATGTTTTATTCGTGTCTACATTGTTGTGCCGACATTGTAACGTTGGTTTCATTGTTGGTGATTTATGTTTTCCGTGTATAACTACATTGTTTGTGATGTATATTTTCTGCATTAAAAATTGTTGTTTGATGTCTTATAAGAGTCTATAAAACATTGTTTCCTTAATAAAATGCGTTATTGTTTATCATATTCCATGTATACAGATAGTCCGTGTACTGGAGCGTGCCACAATTAACACCAACAGCTTGTTTGTTTGACGTATCCGGGGGACCACATCCTGAGACACTTGGTTAATCCCACATTCTATACATGCATTCATTGTCACAATTTCGTTATCGAAATGCTACATTTAACCACGATTTAACAACGGTTCTTTAGTATAAACATTAATATCATGAAAAATATCAAGTATGCACAATAATCTTGTGGGAAATTTCAAGTTGTTTTCTGTATATTATATTTAGCAAAACGTATCCGAGTTCGCTCAAAACATCTCAATATTCTGACATAAAAGTATAAAACTTTGCAATTTTTTTTACTTCAAACTACACATTCAAGTAGTCTAAACAACCCACAATGCAAAATATATGAATTAAAATGATATATTTCACTTTTCATAGTGGGTTACGTTTTGACTTGAACATGGGTACGTTTTGACCCGACCATGGGTACGTTTTGACCCGACTTTGGGTACGTTTTGACCCGACCATGGGTACGTTTTGACCTTTTTGTTTTGGGTACGTTTTGACCCTAACCCAGGTCTTGTACCTCTATCCTAGGACACCCCCCTCTATTTTTCAAAGGTCTCGTACCTCTATCCTAGGACACCCCCCTCTATTTTTTAATAGAGGGGGGTGTCCTAGGATAGAGGTACGAGACCTTTGGTGGCTTATGGATAAAATTGCAAGTTCCTGTGATATAATCTTAAACAATTATCAGCAGTATGATCAAACTCAATGACTCAACAATGCTCCAGGCATTAATGGAAGAATAGTACAGATCTGTAATGTGATGCAAGTGGTTTTCCTTCATACTTTTTATTCAAACTACCCCACGTACAAACGGTTTTCTGTTAAACTGTCAACATGGTTAAGCAAGTATCTGATTATACCACCCACTTCAATCTACGTTGACAATGACAGCGAGTGTAATGAAATGATCCAATTGCTACAAAAACAAGTGAAAACTTACAAATATCGGCAAGATAGGAATTGGTTCGTTTTATATTAAGGAATTATTGTTTTTATTAACGGAACGTTATTAAAATTGAATAACATGCTCATTTTCATAATAATTTTGTTGCTTTTCGTGTCAAATTTTGTATTGCATGATAAAAACCGATGGCGTCCGAACGAAATTCTGGCTATCTAAACGTAGCACAATTCCTTATGTGTACATAAGTGGGTTACGTTATCTTAATAAGGCATTAGCAGGCCTTATCTTAATGAATGACCTAACACTGCATTATGATTATAAAAACAATATATCCATATATGTGTGTGTTTTACGTTTATTTATCGTCGCAACGGATTGCCCATATGAGCGACGCCTCCTGAAAGATTAGTAATTTTAGATTGTTGGAGGATAGTGCAATGATACAGACAGAGACCCATTCCAGAGTCTCCTCTGGTTCTTTTACGTGCACGGTGTACAGCACCGACACGAGACCTCAGCTTAAAGTCCCACCTGAAAGACTGTTAATGTTATTAGTGTCAGAGGGAGGATCGAACCAGATTGTTTTACATGCATGGTGTAAAATAGCCTGGGTTCCAGTCTGTCGATTTTTCACTAATTTACTTCTGGCAAAATGATATCAGAAACTCAATACGGTCCAATTAATGGTATTGTGTATTTTACGTTTATTTATCGTCGCTATCGGTTACCCATATGAGCCTCCTGAAGAGAGTAGTCATTTTAGATGTTTGAAGGATAGTGCAATGATACAGGCAGAGACCCAATTAATGGTATCAGTGTTAAAATATATTTATATGACTGACCAGGCAAAATATATCAATGCCTGTTCCCAGGCTAGATGTAAAACACAGACATGAGACTTCGGTCACATAAGTCACATCTGAAAAACTGTTATTATTATCAATACGATCAGACGGGGGATCGAACCTTGATACATAATTTTGTTAAAATGTATGCGTCTTAAATATGACATGTTTATGCTGAATGAATTTTTGCGAAAAAGGGCACTTGGACATTTTCAGGAAAAATGGGAAGAAAATGTTTAAATTAGACTACAATTACACATTTACCCCACCTTTTTAGATTACACTATAATTTCAAGGGATTATTAGTTAAAGCCATGTAGCTTAAATTTCGATATAAAATATTCTAAATATTGTGAAACTCACGCTAGTAATACTGTATATGAACAATATCTCTCACTTTCCTACAAAAAGATATTGGCATGTTATTTTGTCAACTCATGATATAAACTAAAGTTATAGACTCTAAAATATGAATGGTGATGTGAACAATAGGGAGTTCTTATTATATTATATATATGTGTGTCTTTCCTAAATTGATAGTGACAATAATGACGTTATAAGACACTTAATTTAAAGAGTAAAGAACGTCATTAATGTTGGAACGGTGTTCCAGGATTTCTTCAAAAACGTATACTTATATGTGTTAATAAGCAAGTCACAACTGTCTCAATTGGTAGCAGATCGAGATTGAAATTTTCATGATTTGTTTTTGAGACATTGTGGCACAGACCTGATATATCAACTTCATTGTTGTTAATTATGTCCTAGTGCCACATTTCGTGTGTCGCCGGCTACAGCTGGGCGAGAACTCATGTCCTCTCACACCTGAAACGAACGCACCATCACTACGCTATAGCGACTTGAATACAATTAAATTATAAGAAGGAATTTAATGATTTCTTTTTATTAAAGTTTATTTAAAGTCGTTACCGGTTGCCCATTTGAGCGACGAGTCGTTTACCTAACAACACCTAACCTGGGCAGGCTTCAGTGGTTAACCTGGTGTACCAACCTCCGTAAGAAATTGCCAACGTTTTCATATAAAGAGGCTCGAATCCGTGACCATCGGTGATGATCGGTTACAGTCAGCAACTAGCCTGGGAACAGGCATTGAAATAGTTTGCCTCGTCAGTCAAATAAATATATTTTAACACCGATACTATTAATTAGGCCGTATTGAGCTTCTGGTTATATCAACGTCATTTTGCCATACGCTAAACATCGACAGACTGCCCTCCAGAACCCAGGCTAGGTTAAAGTGTGTGGATGTTGAATGCATCCACGCTAACTTTAGACACGCCCGATGTAGTTCATACCCCGATGGAAACTAATGACCCGCGATTTATTACTTATATTTACATAAATTATGCTTTTCAATGACACAGAAGTTAAAAAGTGAAAAATCGACAGACTGGAACCCAGACTAGTCAGCGACCCTAACCACTCGACAACGGAGGCTATCAATGTAACTAGACCGTTGGCCGTGTTACTAGTAAACAGTGAGAAAAATCAACAAAATGCTGACAGGTCACATGATCACTCGTCAAAGAAAATGGCTGCCGGAGAGTTTTAAATATTTGTGTCCGACGTAAAGACTGATTTGAAGGAAATCGAAGATGGTTTCTGCAATTCTTTCACGAGTTGTTATGTAAGCATGATTAATTTAGCATTATTCTGATCAAAAAACGATCAGCGATTAACTGAATTGTTACTATAATTAAGAAATTATGATTTTGTTGTGAATTAGTCTACTAGTCAGGTGCGGTTATAGGAACAGAACAGTTCGGGGGTTGTGGAATCTCACTGCATATGTGTTTGTTGTTTTTGGAGCGATGAGGTTGTGTGGAATATAATCTTGTGTAGATAATTTTATTGATGTCATCAGGGCATGACATTTTTGTTCAAACTGACCAGACTCTTGGGTTTAAGACCCCCAAAAGAATTGTTTAAGAACATTATCATACACCATCATGGGCTTGACAATATACATACAAATTGTTCAGGCGCAGGGCTCGACAAATTCTTTTCGAACTGACTTGCCCGGGACAAGTGACACTGGCAAACTGACTTGCCCCAATGTGAATTTGACTTGCCCCAATTAATATTATGCTAAATGTCGAATGATGGCTTACACTAGTTAAGTCTATGAATAACATCATCATAGTATATAATGAAAAGTCCTTTCGTGTTTTGAATCATATATTTAATATCCTTTTTACCCTCAGTGAGTTTTCACTTTCTTAGATCAAGCATACATTTTAAATCTAGTTTCCGTTTTTTACTATTACTTTCATTTTTATTGGAGATAAAGAATTTTAGCAAACTTATTGTAATTGAACATGCATTTGAATGATAACAAGGGATTAAATTATAAAACAATTTGTATACATTTGTAATCTGATAATTACCTGAGTTCTAACTGTTTAATTTTGTCAATTATAACTTACAAATTTACAATGCATCAATGAAATCGGCCTGTCTTCCGAGATTAATCAACACCATTGGTGTAGAAAACATGTACTTACTGTGTATGTACTCGTGGATAATGTCCTTGCTACGACTAATGTGTAATTTAACAAGTATATAAGCAAGGCATTGACAGATTCTTTGATATTTCGCCGCCGACTGCAAATTGTAGAAAGCGCCCGGATGTTAAAAGCGCCGTAGTCTATTTAATAGGACTAATTTGATAAGTGCAAATAAAACAATTGAAGCGTAACGAGAGCCTCGATTGGTTAAATGTTTGGGGCGATACCTGTCATTCACAGCATGTAGTCTGCAGGGTTTACAATCGATAATACTGACCAATCATGACAAGAAACAGTTGATTAATTTGTTTATTCTGTTAATTGATATGTTTATGCAACACCTGTCCGATAATCACATCCATAGCATTTTGACTTGCCCGGGACTAAACTCTGGTTGACGGCCACTTGCTCGAACATTGTTTTGACTTGCCCCGGGCGTCGGGCAATAGGATTTGTCGAGCCCTGTCAGGCTAGGCCATAAAGCAAGTTTTAAAATGACACCCTGTTACTATCAAATCTTTTCAGTACAATGGCCGTGTAACATTCAACACCAGGATCTAAGCTTACTTGTAAAACCACTGTTTTAGTTCTTTGCAACACTCAGACAAATTTGTCTATCAAACAATGGTGGTCTGAAGGGCATTCATTTGACCTGAGCTTCCCGGCTTTGATGCATGAAAATCACTAAAGATGCTTGTTTGGCTCTTGATGAAAATGCCTTGCGAATCAACCTTGACCCAGGCTGCTGCTGTGAGCAGCCAAGCGATTTCGAACATTTTCTCAACAGGGTATTTATCCTAATTTGCCTATCAAATATAATCGGGAGCCAAATTTACATGAAAAAACTACTTTATGGCCGATTTAACGAATATTTATTAAAAATTCAAGCTTTTATCTTAATATTCCCAATGGCAACCACCATTTATGCATTTGGCAAAAAATGATTTGGCAGGGAATTGTTTTTTCAGTTGTCAATTTCATTTGTTATAATTATTTCCAATTTCCAACCGTAGCTGTCTCCAAGATAAGTTCTGTTTCACACCGGCCAGCAAATCCCTAAAACCTTGTCAGGATGTTAATTAGACTACTTGTTAATATTGACTTCAAATATACAAGACAGTAATTTTTGTGTTTTACGTTTATTTATCGTCGCTACCGGTTGCCCATATGAACGACACCTACTGAAGAGATTAGTCATTTTAGATTTTTGGAGGATAGTGCAATGATACAGACAGAGACCCATTCCAGAGCCTCCTCTGGTTCTTTAACGTGCACAGTGTAAAGCACCGACACAAGACCTCGGTTTAACGTCCCATCTGAATGACTGTTAATTTTATTAGAGTCAGATGGGGGATCAAACCTGCTATCCCTGGATTACCAGTCCAGCGTGTTACCACTGGACTACAGATCCGTCTGTATTTAGGTGTATATTTGATCTCATATTTTATAAACACTACCAACATGTAAAGCTTTAATGACCCGACAATGCTCCAAGAATTACTGTCTTGTATCTTGGAGGTCAATAACCAGTGGGGTGTAGTCTTAACTGATCAGTAGCGCCTGCCAATCACAGATAAACAAGCTGGTTAGTCACTTATAAAATAAAGATAAATCAACAAACATTAACATTAACAATATTCATGCTTGTTGAGCAAACATCCGAACATTTATTTCACTTTTATTGGCAATGTTTGTATAAAGACCACCATTCTTTTGTTGAATTTTACCAGTAATTGGTGATGATATTTTACTAATCTGAATGCTCCTGGCTATGTGATGCACCATATTTGAAGTGTTTAGTAACCCTGTGTATTATACAATATACCATTATGCTGATTAAGACTCTCAGACTGATTGTATATTTAGACAGTTGTCGGCAACCATACTTATAAATATCAATCCTAATAGTTATATATGGATATATTGTTTAACTTTTACATTTGTTTTAATTATTAATCGACCAAGTGGCGACATTAAATAGATTTATATAGTTAGTTAGTTAGTTTTAATTATTAGGAAATCATAAACCAAATTATTACATCATTTGCAATACAATGGATCATTCTCAGTAAATGTTTTGGTAGTTGTATAAGTTCTAAATGAATCATCCCACGATAATTTTTCAAGTTGAATTTTTATGTTAGTTAATTTCTGGGGGTGAAGGTAATTTTTTATAATTGAGTGTACTAGCAAAAGGTGTTTACAACAGAGACGGATCTGTAGTCCAATGGTAACACGCTGGACTGGTAATCCAGGGATAGCAGGTTTGATCCCCCATCTGACTCTAATAAAATTAACAGTCTTTCAGATGGGACTTTAAACCAAGGTCTCGTGTCGGTGTTTTACACCGTGCACGTAAAACAACCAGAGGAGACTCTGGAATGGGTTTCTGTCTGTAACATTGCACTATCCTCCAAAAATCTAAAATGATTAATCTCTTCAGGAGGCGTCGCTCATATGGGCAACTGATAGCGACGATAAATAAACGTAAAACTCACAATACAACAGGGAATCAATGGATGTGTCAGAATTGTCTACAATAGGAAATTGATAGATGCATTGACGTCTTATACGAATAAATAACTGGGAGTGGTGTTGGAAAATACAGTGACACTATATATGTCATACAAATATTTCCGGCAAATTCTAAATTTAATATGTTCAATGAGGGCCTGTTTTATCTATCTATAGTCCTGGTTCAATCCATATAGTTCTATATATCATATAGCCATATTGTATTTGTTTGTCAGAGGTTACTGTTTTATCTAGCTATAGTCCTGGTTCAATCTATATAGTTCTATAGATCATATAGCCATATTGTATTTGTTTGTCGGAGGTTACGCGTTACTGTTTTATCTATATAGTCCTGGTTCAATCCATATAGTTCTATATATCATATAGCCATATTGTATTTGTTTGTCGGAGGTTTCGCGTTACTGTTTTATCTATCTATAGTCCTGGTTCAATCCATATAGTTCTATATATCATATAGCCATATTGTATTTGTTTGTCGGAGGTTACGCGTTACTGTTTTATCTATCTATAGTCCTGGTTCAATCCATATAGTTCTATATATCATATAGCCATATTGTATTTGTTTGTCGGAGGTTACGCGTTACTGTTTTATCTATCTATAGTCCTGGTTCAATCCATATAGTTCTATATATCATATAGCCATATTGTATTTGTTTGTCGGAGGTTTCGCGTTACTGTTTTATCTATCTATAGTCCTGGTTCAATCCATATAGTTCTATATATCATATAGCCATATTGTATTTGTTTGTCGGAGGTTTCGCGTTACTGTTTGATCTATCTATAGTCCTTGTTCAATCCATATAGTTCTATAGATCATATAGCCATATTGTATTTGTTTGTCAGAGGTTACTGTTTTATCTAGCTATAGTCCTGGTTCAATCCATATAGTTCTATATATCATATAGCCATATTGTATTTGTTTGTCGGAGGTTTCGCGTTACTGTTTGATCTATCTATAGTCCTGGTTCAATCCATATAGTTCTATATAGTCAAACCTGTCTTAAGCAGCCAGTCAAGGGAATCATAGAACATGGCTGCTTAACACAGGTGGCTGCTTAATAGAGGTCAAATGTATAATAAAACAACATAATAGGAATCTGGAAACTGGCTACTTAATACAGGGTGGCTGCTTAATGGAGGTGACCACTAATGCAGGTTTGACTGTATATCATATAGCCATATTGTATTTGTTTGTCGGAGGTTTCGCATTACTGGGTCACGTGATCTTGGGGGCGGAGCGATTGGGCAATTTGTGACTGGTTAATTAACATCATGTTGAGGTTATTGGGATCCGTAGATACATTTACATTGTAGCATAATTACTGGGACACGTCAAATAGACATTGGGAACCAGTGTCACTTGTCCAAGACAGGTCAAATAGACATTGGGAACCAGTGTCACTTGTCCAGGACAAGTCAAATAGACATTGGGAACCAGTGTCACTTGTCCAGGACAGGTCAAATAGACATTGGGAACCAGTGTCACTTGTCCAGGACAGGTCAAATAGACATTGGGAACCAGTGTCACTTGTCCAGGACAGGTCAAATAGACATTGGGAACCAGTGTCACTTGTCCAGGACAGGTCAAATAGACATTGGGAACCAGTGTCACTTGTCCAGGACAGGTCAAATAGACATTGGGAACCAGTGTCACTTGTCCAGGACAGGTCAAATAGACATTGGGAACCAGTGTCACTTGTCCAGGACAGGTCAAATAGACATTGGGAACCAGTGTCACTTGTCCAGGACAGGTCAAATAGACATTGGGAACCAGTGTCACTTGTCCAGGACAGGTCAAATAGACATTGGGAACCAGTGTCACTTGTCCAGGACAGGTCAAATAGACATTGGGAACCAGTGTCACTTGTCCAGGACAGGTCAAATAGACATTGGGAACCAGTGTCACTTGTCCAGGACAGGTCAAATAGACATGGAACCAGTGTCATTGTCCAGGACAGGTCAAGTAGACATTGGGAACCAGTGTCACTTGTCCAGGACACGTCAAATAGACATTGGGAACCAGTGTCACTTGTCCAAGACAGGTCAAATAGACATTGGGAACCAGTGTCACTTGTCCAGGACAAGTCAAATAGACATTGGGAACCAGTGTCACTTGTCCAGGACAGGTCAAATAGACATTGGGAACCAGTGTCACTTGTCCAGGACAGGTCAAATAGACATTGGGAACCAGAGTCACTTGTCCAGGACAGGTCAAATAGACATTGGGAACCAGTGTCACTTGTCCAGGACAGGTCAAATAGACATTAGGAACCAGTGTCACTTGTCCAGGACAGGTCAAATAGACATTGGGAACCAGAGTCACTTGTCCAGGACAGGTCAAATAGACATTGGGAACCAGTGTCACTTGTCCAGGACAGGTCAAATAGACATTGGGAACCAGTGTCACTTGTCCAGGACAAGTCAGTTTTAAAAAAATGCTGAGTCCTGATTGCAACGTCTTATAAAAATTGGTTACCTGTCTATCATCGCAATGTCATCTGTAAACATAAGTGACTGAATGCCGGTCAATTACTCATCCTGTAGTTTCATTTTAAGTTGGCACCATCGAGTGATATGGGGCGACTGTATCGTTTAAGATTATTATGTTGACTACGTCGGTTTGCTGGTATGGTTGAGGCATCCCTGAGAGGGTTTTCTTTCATCTAGCAGAATGGCTCAAGCTAGACCCAAATTTTTGGGAGAAAATGAGAAAGCGCGCGATTGTGTCATCTAATGGTATTATTTAATATAAAATATATTTCAACATAATAGTGTTAAAATACATAATATGACCATTAACTGCAATATATTTGAATAGAAGGAGTGCTTTACAATGACCAGAGTATCTTACTGGACAATATTTTGTTTGAAAATTGTAAACAAATTTTTTAGGGAGTGCGTCCAGGGGGCAATGGGGCGAAGTCAGGATCCCAAGGGCGACTACTTCGCCCATATCTTCCTCTAGAATGAGCCCTGAGCATGTGACATAACATCAAAGTCGGTCATTTATCTGCCATTTATAGACTACAGTTTTAAGTTATTAAAACAAAACCCAAATATTTGCAAATTTGATCTCCGGAAGTGCCAAAAAAAAAAAAATGCAACCCCTGTGGGTAAGCTATATAAACTAAGCTATATGTGTGGTGTCCGTGGCCCAGTGGTAGAGCGTCGGATTTGGAATCGAACGGTCCCGGGTTCGATACTCGGTCAGGCCACGTATGTAGTGTCATTGAGCAAGGCACCTCACACACATTGCTTAGTACTGGTTAATCGCTTAGGTCGACTAAGCCTGCCCAGGAAAATATGTCTAAGTCCCCGAGAGGGGTTTGACATTAAAGGAACATACATACATAAAACACTTTGAAAAATTACATTTGGACCAGTTCATTTATTAAAATGAATAATTTTGTCTAAGATCAATAGAGATGGCTCGTCACAAACTGGCTCATCTGGATCTACACTTTTTGTAAGCCTATTTAGAGGTATAGAGGTATATAGTGTTGAAAGGGTTAATTGTCAGAATTGAAAGTTAATTGGTATAAACGATTATCACGAACATCGATTGAAATGTATGATGTAACTCTCCTTCAGTTATTTCAATGAGAGACATCTGTCAGTTACTGCCCCTGAATATTCCCTAAAAGTAGATAGGTCCTATTAAGTGGTTTCCTGTTTTTATTGTTGTTTCCTTTGCACAACATGCTAGCAATTTTATTCCACTATCGCTTCTTATGGGTATTAAATGACTATATCTTGACAGATTTCACACAGTATTATCAATGGGTACTTATTTGTAAAGGAATGTTATCAGTTAATTAATAAGATTTTGATAAAATGACATTTATCATTCCACAACATCTGGTTAGGGAACAACAGTAAAAACAAAGGACCTATTCAAATTTTGGAATAAATCTGACTTTATTTGCCAAGGGAGGTAATAGAATATTAGAGATGTCTCTCATTGACTTTCATGCTCCGTTGTATGAACTTTTCACAGTATCCACAATTTGTTGTGTCGTGTTTCATAGGGGTTAATAGATTACTGAAAGCTTTGTTCTGAGATGCTCCCAGAGTTGTTTCAGCCAAGAACAGCTTCATTACTCATATTGAATGTATCCACATACAACTCTCCAGAGGTTTTTTACCTGTAATTCCCTGGAATATTTGCCTGGAAGATGCTCTCTCCATATTATCAATATCTTAAAGTCTGCTAGTTTTGTGTGATCTCCTGTGTTTCTCTATCAGACATCTAATAACATGTGTAATGGACTACTGATCAATTGTTACCGATGTGATGTATGGTTGGGATATGGCTATAACTAAATCCTCATGATCATATATGAGATTATATCGCTTAATTATCAGCAATTGGCTTCTACCATAGATAAAAGAGTGCTTAGAAATGTAATTAACGGATTGGAATCTGCTGAGAGTGATTCTTTTTCATATTCATGATAGTGTAAATAGGTCATTGGAATATGTGATGATTTTAGTGTTTGTGCTGGCTGGCTATACTGCACAGCTGCTAAACACAAAGATAATAGAATAGACACCTAGGTAGAGTGTTTCAAAAAGCTTGTGTCTAGCACCATGCAGTGTTTAGCTGGGTATTTTGTAAATAGTGTTGAAATTGTATTAGCATTGTGTTAAGCGTACAGTAAATGTTTTGAAGGATTAAGTATCAGTCTCTGTAGTATTCTGATTACCGTATTTCTGCCAAAAATGAGCCAGGACGATTGATTTAGCACACGCATATATTGCTTATCACGTCGTTATGACATTATAATACCGAACAATGTTTATGAGGTATTACACTGCGTAAGCTAGTCCTTCAAAGGGAGTCCTGGAGAAGTTGATTCAGCTACGGTTCATCTATATATGAAACCATTTATCACCTGAGTTCAAAACAAGATGAAGTAAGACATGTATGCGAGTCTCAGTGGTAGGCACTTGTGGAATGTTCCCAAGCTGACAATTTGTCAAAAATTAAAATACTCGTAGCATACATGTATGATCCAGTGAAGATGTTCTAATAATTTAGAATGATGTTTGAATAGTGTAAATGTCAACTACATCGTGTACATGATGCAATAACATATATTACACAATGCAAGACTTAAATTACCTGCTGCAAGGGCTTAAATTACACGATGCAAGGACTTAAATTACATGGTGCAAGGGCTTAAATTACACAATGCAAGGACTCAAATTACATGGTGCAAGGGCTTAAATTACATGGTGCAAGGACTTAAATTACACGATGCAAGGACTCAAATTACATGGTGCAAGGGCTTAAATTACATGGTGCAAGGACTTAAATTACACGATGCAAGGACTCAAATTACATGGTGCAAGGGCTTAAATTACACGATGCAAAGACTCGAATTACATGGTGCAAGGGCTTAAATTACACGATGCAAGGACTCAAATTACATGGTGCAAGGACTTAAATTACACGATGCAAGGACTCAAATTACATGGTGCAAGGGCTTAAATTACACGATGCAAAGACTCAAATAGGACAATAAGCAGCTTACAACTTCCGCTAGAGTTGCTAGGTTACTTCGGATGGTATACTATGACATTTGCTAGACATTTTTGGGGATGTCTATGTTGGAGCGTTAGGTTATGCTGGCGCCTACCGAAGAGAGCCAAGTTTATCTTGAGTCTAGTGCTATTGGCTATCTATGTAGACCAGTACAGCTCGGAGAAAGGCCTGTATGTGGCCCGGGTGATACAACGTCACACAGTCACCATTGCCCTGATCAGCATACAGACTGTGTTACCGACAATGTATTTGTTTTGTAGACTCGTATTTGGGACGCTGTATCCGGCCTATGAATCGTATAAAGCTGTAAAGACGAAAAATGTTAAAGAATATGTAAGTAGTACATGTACATGTAATAAAACCTGGCTTAATAGAGGTCAAATATATAGTAAAACAACAAATTGGGAATCTGGCAAGTGGCTGCTTAATACAGGTGACCACTAACACATGTTTGACTGTACACCCGTCATTATTGCTTTCCTTAAAGACAGGGATCAGTTTAGAGAGCGATGTGGGCGAAATTGTCGCCCTAGGGACCCTGACTTCGCCCTCTGGGGGGCCCCACTTCTCCCTAAAAAAACCGATTTTCAAACAAAATTTTGTCTAGTAAGATACACTGGCCCATTATAAAGCACTCCTTCTATTCTAATGTTGTATTTAATGGTTGTACTGTGCATTTTAACCCTATTTTGCAGAGGTATATTAAAGAACACCATTTAAGGAAGCGATCACGCGCCTTCTCACTCCTCCCAAAAATTCTGACCTAGAATGAACCCTGATTAGACATGGTCAAGATGAAAGAGGTGTTATGCAATATTGTTTCAGGTGAAGAGTACGACAATCCAAGCATTTCATTGTTCATCAATGTTACATTTAATCCTATGCATGTACACAGAAATAAGAATGTGATATTCTGCACATTCTCTTTTGTGACATTTGAAAGTAGGTCGGTTGTGTCTTTAACCTCCCCCCCCCCCCCCCCATAGAGACAGTAAGCTTATATGCTACTGTATCTCCACAGCTGCCATTTACATATCATATTCAATTGATAGCTGTCAACATTTCTATCCCACCTGCATAGAGGTTACTGGCAATGTTAAGGGTGTATCCACTGTGTTATTCTGACCTCTATTATGGGTGTTTCTGTTTGTTTGATGACTACCATAATTAGGGTTTTTCTAGAGCGGAATGACAGCGTACCCTTCCCCTTTTTAGTCCATCCCTTTCTCCCTTTATGTCTGCCCCTTTTAATCCATCCCTTTCTCCCTTTATGTCTGCCCTTTTTTAGTCCATCCATTTCTCCCTTTATGTCTGCCCCTTTTAATCCATCATTTCTCCCTTTATGTCTGTCCTTTTAATCCATCCCTTTCACCCTTATTTCTGCCCTTTTAATCCATCCCTTTCACCCGTATGTCTGCCCTTTTAATCCATCCCGTTCACCCTTATGTCAGCCCTTTTTTAGTCCATCCCTTTCTCCCTTTATGTTCGCCCTTTTAGTCCATCTCTTTCTCCCTTTATGTCTGCCCTTTTAGTCCATCCCTTTCACCCTTATGTCTGCCCTTTTAGTCCACCCCTTTCTCCCTTTATGTCCGCCCTTTTAGTCCATCCCTTTCACCCTTATGTCTGCCCTTTTAGTCCACCCCTTTCTCCCTTTATGTCCACCCTTTTAGTCCACCCCTTTCTCCCTTTATGTCTGCCCTTTTAGTCCACCCCTTTCACCCATTATATCCGCCCTTTTAATCCATTCCTTTCTCCGTTTATGTCCGCCCTTTTAGTCCATCCCTTTCTCCCTTTACCTCCGCCATTTTCATGTGATAGCTCTAGGTAGATTGAGCTTTCTTTTGAAATTGGAAATAACCAATAATAACCACTCAGAGTGGTTGAAACTGCCGCACCTGTATTTGTGACATAAGAACAAATGCTTGATTTCACATGACCTTGATTTAACCTTGAAAGGTCAATCTCAAGGTTATAGAGTATGGCTTATCTGAAATGTCATATGAGGTTGTTTCCCTATTAATGTACATGTGTAGGAGTGTGTTCCATTGATACTCTAATGTCTATCTTGTTCCATTTTCTAGGTACAAGCATGCATAGTTTACATGTACTATAGAAGTCAATGGGAATGGACACTCTGCTGATCGACCCTGGTGACTGGCCGTGACCAATTTCTCGCAAATTCGAATCACTTCCTCCATGGCCAGCCCTCTATTATCTATATATCCATACAGTTTTATCAAGATCCATCCACAACATCTTGAGTTATCCTGTTCACATACAGACAGAGAGACACACACATACATGTACAGACGCAACCAAAAATAATAACATGGGGGGGGGAATGGTCATACATTGTATATCATGATTGAAGCAACATGAAGCTTTACATGTATGTCAACCCTGTCAGGGGCGTAGCTTGGCTGGAATCGATGTGTAGGCCAACTTAAAACTTAAGACGGGAGGGGATCCGGGGAAAACTATTTATAGCGTATATAATTTAATCCTGGCCTCCCGATTTTTGTTGCATATTTGGCATTTTTATTTTTTCGATTTTTCGGGGAAAAGTGTAGGCCACAGCCTACACAGCCTATATGAAGCTACGCCAATGCCTGTGACACAGGCCCGTGTAGATTAATTGCTAGCTTTTAATTCAGACATGTCCCATATTTTATATGCCACCACCTCGCTATTATTGAGTAAAGAAAATACATAAATATTGAAAAAACTTAATTAATTTATACAAATTTATTTTAGCTCGATTGCGAAACAAGTTCTTTCAACTTATATTAATCACTCTCGAGACCTCATTCCTGATGGAATCCATCACCATGAAGGAGAGAGAAGAGGCATGTGGAATTTAAATGCCTTGCCTAAGGGCACAATCGTAACGGCTCCAGCGGGGCTCGAACTCCGGACCTTTCGCACCTGAAGCGAACACGCATCCACTGCGCTATCACGACTTCCACAAAAAACTTAATTGTCTCCCCTGTAACCACTATTTTGGACAAGATTTAGTTTACCGTAGTTTATACAAATTTACTTTAGCTCAATTGCGAAACAAGTTCTTATAACTTATATTAGTCGCTCATCCTGATGGAATCTATCGCCACAATGGGAGAGAGAAGAGGCAACGTGGAATTTAAATGCCCTGCCTAAGGGTACAATCGTAACGGCTACAGCTGGGCACAGTATTTAGGAGGAATATGCAGGAATGACTGGAGATTGACTTTGTTGCTCAGTATTTAGGAGGAATATGCAGGAATGACTGGAGTTTGACTTTGTTGCTCAGTATTTAGGAGGAATATGCAGGAATGACTGGAGATTGACTTTGTTTTTCTGTATTTAGGAGGAATATGCAGGAATGACTGGAGATTGACTTTGTTGTTCTGTATTTAGGAGGAATATGCAGGAATGACTGGAGATTGACTTTGTTTTTCTGTATTTAGGAGGAATATGCAGGAATGACTGGAGATTGACTTTGTTGTTCTGTATTTAGGAGGAATATGCAGGAATGACTGGAGATTGACTTTGTTTTTCTGTATTTAGGAGGAATATGCAGGAATGACTGGAGATTGACTTTGTTGTTCTGTATTTAGGAGGAATATGCAGGAATGACTGGAGATTGACTTTGTTTTTCTGTATTTAGGAGGAATATGCAGGAATGACTGGAGATTGACTTTGTTGTTCTGTATTTAGGAGGAATATGCAGGAATGACTGGAGATTGACTTTGTTTTTCTGTATTTAGGAGGAATATGCAGGAATGACTGGAGATTGACTTTGTTGTTCTGTATTTAGGAGGAATATGCAGGAATGACTGGAGATTGACTTTGTTGTTCTGTATTTAGGAGGAATATGCAGGAATGACTGGAGATTGACTTTGTTGTTTTGTATTTACAGGTTAAGTGGATGATGTATTGGATCGTCTTTGCGTTATTTTGTGCTATTGAAACTTTTGCTGATGTATTTTTATCGTGGTAAGTTGTTTTAGCGTACCTCTACAGGTCTGATCACTCGTCCGATAAATTCAATAACAAATGACCACTCATTTAACCCTTTCAACACCACAGACCTCTAAATTGGCTTACAAAAAAGTGTAGATCCAGATGAGCCGTCTCATCAGGATCTGCACTTTTTTCAAGTAATATAACTATTTTTAGAATTTTTTTTATCCATTTTGATAAATGAACTGATCCAAATGTAATTTTGTTATTAATTAATTGGTCTAAAAATATCATGGACCAGTCCATGTCAGTTACTTGGTGTTGAATGGGTTAATATCCTATATGTATTATTTTTAAATACCTATTTCCCTCACTATAATTCTGTGAGCATGCTATCTAGCTAGCTTGTGGTGGTTGGTGGTTCTACCTAGGGCCAGCCCAAGCCAGAAATACTGGAAAGTCACCATACATCACAAAATGTCAATACAACTGTACACCCCCCCCCCCCCTCCCCAAAAATCCCCAAACAAAAACAATAGATCTTAGTTTGTTGAAGAAAAGATTGTGTACTATTACACTCTCCAGAGATCGATCTTATTAATGCATATTACACCACTAATCCGTCTTTGTGGATTACTGTTAATATTGTGGCTTAATGAAGATTTTCTCAATTGTGTTTCCCAATAGTGATTTTGTGCCGTGATATGAAATCTTGACATGTAACACAAATATGACAAATGTGTCTGAATCAATACCTAGAGCGGTTTCTGGTATCTACTTTCACTTCACCAGTTTGAGTGCTACTGCAGTCTTCATTGTTTCATGTGAGGCAGCTGTCCATCTAACTTGCAGAAGGTTAGTGGTTATGCCCATGTGCCTGCGCCACAATGAATGCCTAGTGGGGTTTCTGGTATCTACTTTCACTTAGTTTATATCAATTTATTTTAGCTTGGTTGCGAAACATGTTTTTACAACATTATATTAATTCGCTCTCGAGACCTCATTCTTGATGGAATCTATCGCCACGAGGGAGAGAAGAAGTGTGTAGGTTAAGTCCCTTGCCTAATAACACAATCATAACAGCTACAGCTGGGCACAAACTCCGGGCCTCACACCTGCAGCGAATGCACTACCACGACTTCCACAAGTCACTACTGAAAGCTGTATCACCTTAATAACTCTGAATCGAAACCAAAACACAAACACTTTCAATATTATGCACTCATAACAGACGGATTTGTGGTAATCCAGTGATCGCAGGTTCGATCCCCCGTCTGACCATAATAAAATTAACAGTCTTGCAGATGGGACTTTAAACTGAGATCTCGTGTCGGTGCTGTACACCGTGCACGCAAAAGAACCAGAGGAGACTCTGGAATGGGTCTCTGTCTGTATCATTGCACTATCCTCCAAAAATCCTAAAATGACTAATCTCTTCAGGAGGTGTCGCTCATATGGGCAACAGGTAGCGACGATAAATAAGCGTAAAACACACACACATTACACACTCTGAACGTATGCCACATGAATGCAATAATAAATCTGTGCCTGATACTACATGTTGTATACATAGTTTGTACTATTTCAGGCTTCCATTTTACTATGAGGTAAAGATCATATTTGTGTTCTGGTTGTTGTCACCAGTCACTAGAGGGTCAAGCTTTATATACAGAAAATTTGTCCATCCGCAACTTGCCAAGAGAGAAAAGGTTTGTACATGGTATAGGGAATGTTTAATGCTGAATAATCTACTTGTATTCGTATACAGTCAAACCTGTGTTAGTGGTCACCTCCATTAAGTACACAGTCAAACCTGTGTTAGTGGTCACCTCCATTAAGCAGCCAACCTGTATTAAGCAGCCAGTTTCCAGATTCCCAATCTGTGGTTTTATTATATATTTGACCTCTATTAAGCAGCCACTTTCTCTGACTCCATTGGCTGGCTGCTTAAGACAGGTTTGACTGTAGATCTACTAATCAAAGCATATTAATATTTAACGCGTGTGATACAAACAGGTTAATGTGTAATTTTGGCCAAGTTCCCTTTGTCAATTATTTTGTTGAAATTTTATAAAACGTTTCTAAAATGTCACGCTCAAGTGATATGATTGGTTGAGATTTTCTCTTGGCTCAACCAATCTGAATGCTTGAAATGGAAATTGAGCTTGATATTGGAGATGTTTTAAAACCTCCGACCCAGGGCTTAAATTGGACCTTTGGAACTGAATCTGTAAAGGTATGTAATATATGAGAACACTGTTCCCTCTTCTGAAAGTATGGGGAAGTGATGGACAGCTCAAGGAGACTGTTTCTCCCATGTTACTCTCTAGCTCAAGCCATGTAGGGAGAAAGGAGACATCTCAGGGAGACTATTTCTCCCATGTTACTCTCTAGCTCAAGCTCTGTAGGGAGAAGGGAGACATATCAGGGAGACATATTACTCTCTAGCTACAGTCCTGTAGGGAGAAGGGAGACAGCTCAATGAGACTGTTTCTCCCATGTCACTCTCTAGTTCAAGCCCCATAGGGAGAAGGGATACTATTTCTCCCATGTTACTCTCTAGCTACAATCCTGTAGGGATACAGCTCAATGAGACTATTTCTCCCATGTTACTCTCTAACTCCAGCCCTGTAGGGAGAATATTTCCCCCCCAAGGCACCATCTAACCCATGTCCTTATGAACTCCGTATGTAGCTTATGCTTGATGGTCATCATGTATACTTGGTTGAAGACGAAAATGGCTTCCGATTCAATCCATACATCTTTAGTGTGTGTATAATTATTTGTTGAATCTTTTTATCAAGACACACATATAGTTATCACATAACTTTGCTTGTATTCATTGTAATGCAAATATCACATATTTTCTTATATGTACACACGTGTAATACAACTTGGAATGATTCTGATTGGTCGCGGCATGACAGGTTATCTATACTATATGTTAAAGTCAATTTGTGTGTTATTTTCGTTGTAGGAGATTGATGAAGCTATTGCTCAGGCTAGGACAAGGGGATATAGTACATTGATGACACTGGGTCATAGAGGTCTCACATATGCCACAAATGTTGTAGTAAATACTGCTATCAAGGTAAGTGCTGTCCAGGCTAGGACAAGGGGATATAGTACATTGATGACACTGGGTCATAGAGGTCTCACATATGCTACAAATGTTGTAGTAAATACTGCTATCAAGGTAAGTGATGTCCAGGCTAGGACAAGGGGATATAGTACATTGATGACACTGGGTCATAGAGGTCTCACATATGCCACAAATGTTGTAGTAAATACTGCTATCAAGGTAAGTGCTGTCCAGGCTAGGACAAGGGGATATAGTACATTGATGACACTGGGTCATAGAGGTCTCACATATGCTACAAATGTTGTAGTAAATACTGCTATCAAGGTAAGTGATGTCCAGGCTAGGACAAGGGGATATAGTACATTGATGACACTGGGTCATAGAGGTCTCACATATGCTACAAATGTTGTAGTAAATACTGCTATCAAGGTAAGTGATGTCCAGGCTAGGACGGGGATATAGTACATTGATGACACTGGGTCATAGAGGTCTCACATATGCTACAAATGTTGAGTAAATACTGCTATCAAGGTAAGTGCTGTCCAGGCTAGGACAAGGGGATATAGTACATTGATGACACTGGGTCATAGAGGTCTCACATATGCTACAAATGTTGTAGTAAATACTGCTATCAAGGTAAGTGATGTCCAGGCTAGGACAAGGGGATATAGTACATTGATGACACTGGGCATAGAGGTCTCACATATGCTACAAATGTTGTAGTAAATACTGCTATCAAGGTAAGTGATGTCCAGGCTAGGACAAGGGGATATAGTACATTGATGACACTGGGTCATAGAGGTCTCACATATGCTACAAATGTTGTAGTAAATACTGCTATCAAGGTAAGTGATGTCCAGGCTAGGACAAGGGGATATAGTACATTGATGACACTGGGTCATAGAGGTCTCACATATGCTACAAATGTTGAGTAAATACTGCTATCAAGGTAAGTGATGTCCAAGTTAGGACAAAGGATATAGTACATTGATATGGCATTATATCATAGAATAGAATATAGACCTCACATATGCTACAAATGTTGAATTTAAGGGGCAGACCACTCTAGGTAGAACATACTGAATGTTCGATGATGATTCCGTTTATTTACCCTCGCCATATGGGCGAGCTGAATGTTCAAAAATATTCTAACTTGATTGGATCAGGGTACACTGGTAGATCACACTGACTTTATTGATTAGGATCAGGTCCTGGTAGATCACACGAATCTCTAACTTGATTAAGGATCAGGGTACACTGGTAGATCACACTGAATCTTCTAACTTGATTAAGGATCAGGGTACACTGGTAGATCACACTGAATCTTCTAACTTGATTAAGGATCAGGGTACACTGGTAGATCACACTGAATCTTCTAACTTGATTAAGGATCAGGGTACACTGGTAGATCACACTGAATCTTCTAACTTGATTAAGGATCAGGGTACACTGGTAGATCACACTGAATCTTCTAACTTGATTAAGGATCAGGGTACACTGGTAGATCACACTGAATCTTCTAACTTGATTAAGGATCAGGGTACACTGGTAGATCACACTGAATCTTCTAACTTGATTAAGGATCAGGGTACACTGGTAGATCACACTGAATCTTCTAACTTGATTAAGGATCAGGGTACACTGGTAGATCACACTGAATCTTCTAACTTGATTAAGGATCAGGGTACACTGGTAGATCACACTGAATCTTCTAACTTGATTAAGGATCAGGGTACACTGGTAGATCACACTGAATCTTCTAACTTGATTAAGGATCAGGGTACACTGGTAGATCACACTGAATCTTCTAACTTGATTAAGGATCAGGGTACACTGGTAGATCACACTGAATCTTCTAACTTGATTAAGGATCAGGGTACACTGGTAGATCACACTGAATATTCTAACTTGATTAAGGATCAGGGTACACTGGTAGATCACACTGAATATTCTAACTTGATTAAGGATCAGGGTACACTGGTAGATCACACTGAATCTTCTAATTTGAATTTAACAGGTAGAGCACTCTAATTAGTCTAATAGAACATATTTAATATTCTAATGTGTCTCTGAGGGGCAGGGCACTCTAGTTTAACATAATGAATATTCTAATTTGTCTCTAAGGGGCAGAGCACTCTAGTTTAACATATTGAATATTTTAATTTGTCTCTAACGGGCAGAACACTCTAGTTTAACATATTGAATATTTTAATTTGTCTCTAAGGGGCAGAGCACTCTAGTTTAACATATTGAATATTTTAATTTGTCTCTAAGGGGCAGAACACTCTAGTTTAACATATTGAATATTTTAATTTGTCTCTAAGGGGCAGAGCACTCTAGTTTAACATATTGAATATTCTAATTTGTCTCTAAGGGGCAGAGCACTCTAGTTGAACAGATAAAGAAGAGTTACAGTACCAATGATCTACGTGTAAAAGATAGAAACAGAGGTCGTGATGATGTCGACGGTATTGCTTACATAGACGATAGCGACGACGAATTTGGTAAGTCTGTTATTTAAAGAAGCATGAAGTCTACAAGTGATTTATGATAATTTATGTCCTGTTTTTAAGAAATTTATTCTGTAGATTCTGTTGCCATACTGTATTTTTTTTTTAGAAGCTCATATGACCCGAAGTGTTGGTCGGGCTTTTGTGCGAGTCGAGTGTCCAACATCTATTGTCCGTATTCCGACACCAGTAGCATTGAAATTACTTTTAATCCTGATCCAAATGAAGGAATGATGCCAAAATTGATCTGTAGTATCCTTACAACGACCTGTACCGAGTTGGCGTCAAAAACTGTCACTAGGTCAAGTTAAAGTAAACTGTTCATTTTGTCAAATATTGTCTTTAGTATGTTCCCGTGCAATAACCTGTATTAATTTAGGAATTGATGGGTCACAGGTTCTATACTCAGTCACGGCATGGATGTAGTGTCCATGAGCAAGGTACCTCACACACATTGCTTAGTACTTGTTAACCACTTAGGTCGGCTAAGCCTGTCCGGGAAAGCATGTCTACGCAAGGGGATTGACGTAAATGGAAAATAAAATTAATTTGTTGAAGTAGGATCACAGGGTTCCACAGTCAGATGAGCGATTTATCATAGTATCACAGATTGAATATGTGCCATTTAACAATGTGTTATATGTACATTTATTGATGGAATAGAGCTCTATTCTAGACATGTGTATTAGTAAAATCGATTACAATCGAATCATGAATGTACTAATGATGCACATTCACTATGAGCAGTATTATTGTTGTTAATGTGTTAAGAAATCATTGTAATCTATGTTGAATGTGGAATAAAAATTTAAAAATTCGATAAAGAATCATCAATCCATTTTCAAATTAATTGTTGACTTGTTTTATTTAGTATATGATATGTTGTCATAATCGAGATATATCCACGACAATCATTTATCATTATATAGAGGATCTTACATGAGTGGCTTTCCATATTGAATTTATTAAACGAGTTGAATAAAATGATAAAATGCGAGGCTCTGCTGAGCACTTTATCATTTTTATTCAACGAGTTTAATAAATTCAATATGGAAAGACACGAATGTAAGATTCTTTTTATCACATAAACCAAATACGCAGTAAAAGTGTGTTACGATTGAACACACTTCCCCTTTAGCAAATGAAAGCCAGAGTAGTACTGCGGTTTCTACTTAATGGGCCAAGAAAATAGTGCGACACTAAATACTCCAATTTTTATATTTTCTTCCTTTGTAAACAGTTTTTAAACTATCACAACATATCATGTGCAACAATTCAATATTAAACACTTTTAAATTATTTTCAAACAGTCTTTTTTAACAAATACAAATACAAAATGTACACGATGTTTTGGCAAATGACGTTACAATCAAAGTTACACAGCGCATGCTAGTTGATGTAAAAATGTATGTCACTGCGAATCGCTATGTGATTCGCCCACGCATTTTCCTCATTTGCATATTTAATTGTATTACCGAATTTATGACATGGCTTTATTAAACTCCCGCGCCGTAGTTTATGTGATAAAGCTATATCTTGAATTTGCATGAGTATTTATTTCACAAATTATTGCAAAAATAAACCCCAGCGAATAATATGACTTACAGTATATTCACAGTATTTCTAATACGTGTAGAAAACCAACATGCATGACTAGTGCTGACTTATGCTCACATAACACTGATCAGTTAAAATGCAGACAGGGTTTGACAGTGTACATGTAAATGTCCGCCATATTTCAGGTCTTGTCTATCAAGAGATGCCCAACGATATGCAAAATTTGGATTATCAATCTCAGACTGAAACATCTAGATCTAACTCTCATACTGAAACGTCTAGATCTAACTCTCAGACTGAAACGTCTAGATCTAACTCTCAGACTGAAATGTCACGCTCTAATCCTCAGACTGAAAACTCAAACTCTCAGACTGAAACTATGAGCTCAAAAGGTCAGACTGAATCACCAAGCCTTAAAGCTCTGGTTGAAACATCAAGCTCGAAACCCGAGACTGAAACATCAGGTTCTAAACCCCAGACTGAATCTGTGAGGTCTAAAACAAAGTCTGGGACTTCAAGCTCAACACATCGGGCCAGGTATAAAGTGCTGCCAAAAAATACTGCCGGTAAAACAAAGTCTACCCCAAAGAAAGGAAATGGTACAATATTTTTGATAACCCGCTGGATGGGTTTCTAAGCTTCTCCTGTTAGTAATGCTGTTTTAAATCTAAAATTCTACACAGTCACCCTACCCTCACTTGTTCGTTCAATATATTATCTTAATCTTTATTTCACCCATGTTTCTTGCAAAAAGTGTATTTCCATCCATCTCTGTAGGATTCCAAGCGACCCATCACCCTGTGCAACTCGATACAACAAGTTCTCTTTACTGTGAAAAATGGAAATGTTTATGCAATGGCAATGCTTTCGCTTATACCGATTTTCAAGAATTATTTTTCTATTTTCAAAATTTCTTGACATTGTGTTATATAAACGAAGAACAATATGTACCAATTTCATGAATTGTTTTGGTGAGTTCAGCATTTTCTGGGAGTAATTTGCATCCAATTCCCGTTAATGAAAGCATTGCTATTGAAGACGAAAATCAATTGACATAATTGAAGGCAGGTTGCAGTTGCTTCAATTGGTTTTCAAGTTGTGTTAACATTTCGCAGCCGAGATGATTTGCTATATCGGGTTGTGTTGGGTGGGGAATTCAGTTGATGATTGTTTCGTATGAACCTGCTTGCTTGCATGCATTATTTGCAGTTTGAAAGTCACTTCTAATAGTTGTTTATTTGGTAGAAAGGCATGTTCTGAATTAATTCCCTGTACACACCGGTGGCTTCTAATGTTATGTATACGGTATGTAAATAGGGAAGTTGTCATTTTGTGATAACGATAGTTATCATGCATACTGACTGACACATTATCATTATCTAAGTTCAGGCTGATATTGTATGTCTGTTGTAGAATTGATTTTGATGTCTTCTGCTTTATTTTGAGGAACTCACTAAATGCAACAATTGTCGTCTGCTGCATTGTCTTTGATTATTGTCGAGAAAGTAGATCATCTTTATATTCTCTTATAATTATATTGATTGACAGCTTTTATTTGCATATTTATGAATATTGTCTTGGTTTAAACATATTTATTTTCTATCATGTACATGGTTATTTATAACAATAGAAATAAGGAATTGGACAGCTATACAGCTTATGGTTGTCCTCAACTTAAAAATATTGTCTTGATGAATTATGTCTATAAAACCCTATACAACAAATCCTCTTCCATAAGACTTAAAGCGACATAAAGTCGGGGAGGGGGGACATAAAGTCGGGAGGGGGGATTGTCATAGAATATCATTTCCAATTACAAGTGTATAATTAGTTTCAAATATTCGCCATAAAAATGAAATAATAATTTGACTAATAAATAAACATTTATTCCGATGTTTGATGTAAGCAAGCTCAATAAACCGTGCGTGGAACATGATAAATGTGTATTGTGAATAATGGTTCCCCCACCCACAGATTTCCCATTGTGTCCCACTAGGGGTACACGCTAATTAATAATTATTTCTGACTAATCTTAATTAAATTAACTCAATAAATAACAGTATTACCTCCACTGTATAGTAGAATCGAATAATGAACAAATGTCGCTGCCGTAGCGTGGCTAACTCTTCGTAAATTCCTACTTTTGTATTTGTGCGATTACTAATTGAAAATAATTGTTCAAATTATTTCGGAAGAATGTGTACCGTACTGTACTGTAGGCATTCAGAGGTCTGGTAACTCTTACCGAAGATGCTCAAATTCACTTTCTATGTATAGGAGGTCTTAGGCTAGTAATACGAGTATTTTGGTGATTTATTGATAAACTTATTGGAATATATTCATCGGAAATAGCGTTGTTTGATTGAGGTTTTTGCTTGTAAATATGCCGAAAGAGAACTAATAGCTTTCTTCCATCAACAAATGAAACTGTCCGATTAGTGCAGTGGTTAGCGCGCTCGCTTCTCACCAATGCAACCAGGGTTCGATCCTCGGACCGGGAAGTATGAGAGACGGTACGGTGGTCACCAGACCGGACAGGTGGGTTTTCTCCGGGTACTCCGGTTTCCTCCCACTTGAATGACCACATATACGCTTTCATCCGCGCCAACGAAAGTGATTAATATAAGTTGTTAAAACTTGCTTCCCAAAGTCAACAATCTTGGATAACTTATATTAATCACTCTCGTTGACACGGACAAAAACGTTTATGTGGTCATTTTTGAGGGAGGAAACCAGAGTGCCCGGAGAAAACCCACATGTCCGATTTGATGACCATCATACCATCTTACATACTTCCGCAGTCCGAGGAACGAACCCGGGTTGCATTGTTGAGAGACGAGCATGCTAACCACTATGCTAATCACAACCTTAGAACAAGCGTTGTCTGCATGTTATTCAGACATAACCTAGATGGTCCGATCCCCAGTGAAGAAACAGTAGAACGGTGGGGGGTTGTGTAGTAGGTAGCCTAGTTAGCGATAGCTACATTTGTATATCTGCACCTCATCTATAGCGATAGCTATAGTTATATTTCTGCGCCTCATCTATAGCGATAGCTATAGTTATATTTCTGTGCCTCATCTATAGCGATAGTTATATTTCTGTGCCTCATCTATAGCGATAGTTATATTTCTGTGCCTCATCTATGGCGATAGCTATAGTTATATTTCTGTGCCTCATCTATGGCGATAGCGATAGCTATAGTTGTGTGCCTCACACAACAAACCCACAACAACAAAACCCCACACAACAAAACCCCCACAACAACAAACAACCCCACCAACAAACCCACACAACAAACCCACACAAAACCCACCAAAACCCACACAACAAAACCCACACAACAATGTGCCTCATCTATTGCGATAGCTATAGTTATGTGCCTCATCTATAGCGATAGCTATAGTTATATTTCTGTGCCTCATCTATGGCGATAGCTATAGTTATATTTCTGCGCCTCATCTATAGCGATAGCGATAGTTATATTTCTGTGCCTCATCTATGGCGATAGCTATAGTTATATTTCTGTGCCTCATCTATGGCAATAGTTATAGTTATGTGCCTCATCTATTGTGATAGCTATAGTTATATTTCTGTGCCTCATCTCTGGCGATAGCTATAATTATGTGCCTCATCTATTGCGATAGCTATAGTTATGTGCCTCATCTATTGCGATAGCTATAATTATGTGCCTCATCTCTGGCGATAGCTATAATTATGTGCCTCATCTATTGCGATAGCTATAGTTATATGCCTCATCTATTGCGATAGCTATAGTTATGTGCCTCATCTATTGCAATAGCTATAGTTATGTGCCTCATCTATTGCGATAGCTATAATTATGTGCCTCATCTATTGCGATAGCTATAGTTATGTGCCTCATCTATTGCGATAGCTATAATTATGTGCCTCATCTATTGCGATAGCTATAGTTATGTGCCTCATCTATTGCGATAGCTATAGTTGTGTGCCTCATCTATTGCGATAGCTATAGTTGTGTGCCTCATCTATTGCGATAGCTATAGTTGTGTGCCTCATCTATTGCGATAGCTATAGTTGTGTGCCTCATCTATTGTGATAGCTATAGTTATATTTCTGTGCCTCATCTATTGCGATAGCTATAGTTATGTGCCTCATCTATTGCGATAGCTATAGTTATGTGCCTCATCTATTGTGATAGCTATAGTTATATTTCTGTGCCTCATCTATTGCGATAGCTATAGTTACGTGCCTCATCTATTGCGATAGCTATAGTTATGTGCCTCATCTCATTAAATAATAGCATAATGGCTGTAGAAATTCCCTCTGTAACTGTATTAATACTAGTAAATATATTAATACTAGTAAATATATTAATACTAGTAAATTAACACAGGTTGAATTCTATCCAAACTAATTACAGTGGAACCAGATCACAATACATATTACTTCAATGTTCTGCCAGGGCTCAATATTGAGACTTTTTCAGACACCGATGTAGCAAAGTGCAAGCATGTTCGAGACACCGATTTTACAAAATTCAGATATGATTGTATGATATTTTTTACCTGAATAGCCAAATGGAAATGTTTTGAGCAATTTTAGCAAACTGTTAGCAATTTGCGATAGACAAATGTCAACATTTGCAATTTTGATGTTTATCCCCAGAGTGCATTAGGCAAAATGGCGTGACGTCAATATTGCAATTTTGTTGTTTATCCCCAGAGTGCATTATGAGAAATGGTGTGACATCAATATTGCAATTTTGTTACTTTCTCCATGTAATGCAAGCACACGTCACATCACTTTATTTTACTGCCTCAGAAAAAAAATAATAAAAATTGGTGTTTTTTTGCTTCAAAATGAGATAAAGCGGGAAAATAATACTTTTGGTTATTTTAAAAAAAATTTTTTACCTATCTACGGGAATACATCACCTTGGTTGGTGGAACAGACGTTAATGATTCTTGACTGATTGATTGATCACGATCTGCACTGTGCACCTTGATAATAATTCTTCAGAATGAACCAAAGCATCATTCCATTATGAACATTTAGCAGGTGTCTGTGCTACCAATCATAACCCACCAATTCATGATCACACTCCGTGTTTACACAGAGACCAGATTACGAGCCGACAACAAGGAGCTGGATCGTCGAGAAAAGCAAGATTATGAGAAACTGCACAGGCGCCCCCTAGCGAGAAGTCAGAGCGATGCTTCTGAGCGGAGAACCAAACATGCACGACCTGATTCAGGTGCTTAAAATATCCGCCTTGCTATAATACAGCTAAATATATCTATATATAGATAGAGACCATTCTCAATATTTATTACGCTTTTGTGTTGCTGTTTGCTTTATCACTCATTCACGTAATTACATCGCTTTATCCAGGGATCATTCTAGAGGGCGATGTGGGCGAAATTGTCGCCTAGGGACCCTGACTTCGCCCTCTGGGGGCCCCCACTTCTCCCTAATAAAAATAATTTAAAAAAATTATTTTTTGGTTTTTACGATTTTCAAACAAAATTTTGTCTAGTAAGATACACTGGCCCATTATAAAGCACTCCTTCTATTCAAATGTTGTATTTAATGGTTGTACTGTGCATTTTAACCCTATTTTGCAGAAGTATATTAAAGAACTCCATTTAAGGAAGCGATCACACGTTTTCTCACTTCTCCCAAAAATTCTGACGTAGAATGAACCCTGCTTTATCACTCATTCACGTAATTACATTCAGTCAAACTTTGTCTTAAATGCCTGCAGGTTGACCTATATTTGACCTTAAACACACGAGGAATAGCGGTACAAATCTGACGGTCGACGTACTAAACACACGAGGAATAGCGGTACAAATCTGACGGTCGACGCACATCGTATTTGCCACATGCGAGGCCCTGCATGGTATACATCTAATACATGAGCACCACTTATATCTATTATGACCCACGTACATATCAGAGGTTATAAATTGCTGAAATTGAAGTTCTGTATTTTTATAGTACTTACAACTGGTATAAACAATTCAACTCCACTTATGGCCCAAATAAGGCTGGTTGCGCGGGTTAGGCAGCCAGTTCCTGCATTGCTGTACCACACATTCAGGCATCAGTTCCCTCTTATGCCAAGTACAGTCTCCTCTTCTAGCCGCTACTTTTCTCTCTATATATCTGACATCTTTCCATGCGCCATAATTATATAGCATTGCCCAAAACCTCCTGTAGAGAAGCTTTCTCTCATGTGAATTTAGATTATGCGGTGGACGATTATTAGCAGGCCACCAAAGTTGTTTGTTCTGTTCATTTATTATGCAAGGGGAACACAAGCACAGTGGACACTCAGCAACACCTTCAGCATGCTGAGGCATAGGGGGAGGTACGTAAGCAGCCTCTGCAACGGGCATGGCGGTGGCTGTTTCTTCTATTTCCATCTCTACGTCCCAGTTCTTATTTTGCAAGAAAGTCAGCAATTCTTTTCTCTGCTCATCAGTTACATACATTGTTATTTTACTCAATGGCATCTTGTAGAAATCGGCAGAATATGTGTAATACTCGTATGTTCAAGAGATTATAATTATAATATTATACATGTACTCATAGCATTCACTGTGATTATTATGTAGCATCAATATCGGTAAACACACACTGACACAGAGAAATATTTAAAATATAACAGAAAACTTGCGAATAATACTGTAGATATATAATTAAATGAAGTATGAAGGTTACCATATAACGAACACATATAGTTTATTCATATAAATACATACATATTATATACATGCATACACATTATCAGTCTCAGTGATTACGCTACGGCTGATGAGGCACCTACATAACATGTAATCTATGTCCCTGGGCTGATCTGGATTATGTAGTTTGAATACTCATAACTATCAATTTTCTTTACAATCAATAATATACGTTTACTTAAATTGTCAGGGCCTCATTTTGACTAATTCTCAGCTCACAGAGTGATCGTGCATATTAACCGTTAGAAAATACCTACATACGCCAAATTATACTGAATGTACTGCTACATTGTTGATACAAGCCACTAATAACATGGAACAGGTAGTAAAGTATAAATCTTTACAATTGGACGGGGTCAAACTGCAGGCCTTTAAGCAGCCATTCAAGGGAGTGGCAAGAAGCGGCTGCTTAGGAGATGTTGTTGCTTAACACAAGTTACACCGTCACTAGTGTGCCACTGCTGGATTCTAGTAACTAGCTGCTTAATACAGCATGGCTGCTTAATAGAGTTGATTGTTTGATAGATTGGTTTGTTTAATTGAGGTGATTGTTTAATAGAGGTGATTGTTTAATAAAGGTGGCTGCCTAATACAGCATTGTTGCTTAATAGCAGTGGTTGTTTAATAGAGGTGATTGTTTAATAGAGGTGGCTGCTTATACAGCATTGTTGCTTAATAGCAGTGGTTGTTTAATAGAGGTGATTGTTTAATAGAGGTGGCTGCTTAATACAGCATTGTTGCTTAATAGCAGTGGTTGTTTAATAGAGGTGATTGTTTAATAAAGGTGGCTGCCAAATACAGCATTGTTGCTTAATAGTGGTGGTTGTTTAATAGAGGTAATTGTTTAATAGAGGTGGCTGCTTAATACAGCATTGTTGCTTAATAGTGGTGGTTGTTTAATAGAGGTGATTGTTTAATAGAGGTGGCTGCTTAATACAGCATTGTTGCTTAATAGCAGTGGTTGTTTAATAGAGGTGATTGTTTAATAAAGGTGGCTGCCTAATACAGCATTGTTGCTTAATAGCAGTGGTTGTTTAATAGAGGTGATTGTTTAATAAAGGTGATTGTTTAATAGAGGTGGCTGCTTAAGACAGTTTATCTACAGTCAGAGATATTTAAACAATGCTGTTATTCCTCAAGTGTTTTAATGAGTTCAGAGTCTGGTATATTGTGCTAGTAGAATATATGACTAACCAGTGCTTTCAACCATTTCCCATGTGCACTTCGTATTTCTAAACATTTTATTGGCTCGGCTGTTTCAAGTTATTGTCAACTTGGCTGACGTTCCTTCCTCCGTCCATCTGTGTATGTATTTATCTCCAGACAGATTTAGTTGATTGATGTTCACACAATCTTCGTCCATCCATATATATATTTATCTACAGATTTAGTTGATCTCATTAATCCAGGTTTCTACATTAATCTAGGTTTCTCCATTCTAGGTTTCTACATTAATCTAGGTTTCTCCATTAATCTAGGTTTCTCCATTCTAGGTTTCTCCATTCTAGGTTTCTCCATTCTAGGTTTCTACATTAATCTAGGTTTCTCCATTAATCTAGGTTTCTCCATTCTAGGTTTCTCCATTAATCTAGGTTTCTACATTAATCTAGGATTCTCCATTAATCTAGGTTTCTCCATTAATCTAGGTTTCTCCATTCTAGGTTTCTCCATTAATCCAGGTTTCTCCATTAATCTAGGTTTCTCCATTAATCTAGGGAATCTCCATTAATCTAGTTTTCTACATTATTCTAGGTTTCTACACTAATCTAGGTTTCTCCATTAATCCAGGTTTCTACATTAATCTAGGTTTCTCCATTCTAGGTTTCTCCATTAATCTAGGTTTCTACACTAATCTAGGTTTCTCCATTAATCTAGGTTTCTCCATTAATCTAGGTTTCTCCATTAATCCAGGTTTCTACATTAATCTAGGTTTCTCCATTCTAGGTTTCTCCATTAATCTAGGTTTCTCCATTAATCTAGGTTTCTCCATTAATCTAGGTTTCTACACTAATCTAGGTTTCTCCATTAATCTAGGTTTCTCCATTAATCTAGGTTTCTCCATTAATCTAGGTTTCTCCATTAAAATAGGTTTCTCCGTTCTGTGTTTCTCCATTCTAGGTTTCTCCATTCTAGGTTTCTCCATTCTGTGTTTCTCCATTCTGTGTTTCTCCATTCTAGGTTTCTCCATTCTAGGTTTCTCCATTCTAGGTTTCTCCATTCTGTGTTTCTCCATTCTGTGTTTCTCCATTCTAGGTTTCTCCATTCTGGGTTTCTCCATTCTAGGTTTCTCCGTTCTAGGTTTCTCCATTCTAGGTTTCTCCATTCTAGGTTTCTCCATTCTGGGTTTCTCCATTCTAGGTTTCTCCGTTCTAGGTTTCTCCATTCTAGGTTTCTCCGTTCTAGGTTTCTCCATTCTAGGTTTCTCCATTCTAGGTTTCTCCATTCTAGGTTTCTCCGTTCTGTGTTTCTCCATTCTAGGTTTCTCCATTCTAGGTTTCTCCGTTCTGTGTTTCTCCATTCTAGGTTTCTCCATTCTGTGTTTCTCCATTCTAGGTTTCTCCGTTCTGTGTTTCTCCATTCTAGGTTTCTCCATTCTAGGTTTCTCCATTCTAGGTTTCTCCGTTCTGTGTTTCTCCATTCTAGGTTTCTCCGTTCTGTGTTTCTCCATTCTAGGTTTCTCCATTCTAGGTTTCTCCGTTCTGTGTTTCTCCATTATAGGTTTCTCCATTCTAGGTTTCTCCATTCTAGGTTTCTCCATTCTAGGTTTCTCTGTTCTGTGTTTCTCCGTTCTGTGTTTCTCCATTAATCTAGGTTTCTCCATTCTAGGTTTCTCCGTTCTGTGTTTCTCCATTCTAGGTTTCTCCGTTCTGTGTTTCTCCATTCTGTGTTTCTCCATTCTAGGTTTCTCCATTCTGGGTTTCTCCATTCTAGGTTTCTCCGTTCTAGGTTTCTCCATTCTAGGTTCTCCATTCTAGGTTTCTCCATTCTAGGTTTCTCCGTTCTGTGTTTCTCCATTCTAGGTTTCTCCATTCTAGGTTTCTCCGTTCTGGGTTTCTCCATTCTAGGTTTCTCCATTCTAGGTTTCTCCATTCTAGGTTTCTCCGTTCTGTGTTTCTCCATTCTAGGTTTCTCCATTCTAGGTTTCTCCGTTCTGTGTTTCTCCATTCTAGGTTTCTCCATTCTGTGTTTCTCCATTCT
>CM026393.1:68011212-68043693 GCA_014843695.1 Archivesica marissinica
ATGCATGCTATATAATCATTCACTGCTGTCAATGCCACATGCATGCTATATAATCATTCACTGCTGTCAATGCCACATGCATGCTATATAATCATTCACTGCTGTCAATGCCACATGCATGCTATATAATCATTCACTGCTGTCAATGCCACATGCATGCTATATAATCATTCACTGCTGTCAATGCCACATGCATGCTATATAATCATTCACTGCTGTCAATGCCACATGCATGCTATATAATCATTCACTGCTGTCAATGCCACATGCATGCTATATAATCATTCACTGCTGTCAATGCCACATGCATGCTATATAATCATTCACTGCTGTCAATGCCACATGCATGCTATATAATCATTCACTGCTGTCAATGCCACATGCATGCTATATAATCATTCACTGCTGTCAATGCCACATGCATGCTATATAATCATTCACTGCTGTCAATGCCACATGCATGCTATATAATCATTCACTGCTGTCAATGCCACATGCATGCTATATAATCATTCACTGCTGTAGTGCTATGTGTAGTTGCAAGTTGTCATGCATATGTTTAATATAGTCATTTCCTGTTTGCTTTTAGGCAGCCATATTTATACAACTATTTCATTGCCATTTGGGGAACAGTCAAAACTATTGCCCCTCGATGTTGTGGACAACCTGATGAACTATTGCACGAGGGCAATAGAACATTGGGTCATCCGCAGCATCGAGGGGCAATATTTTTCTGTTCGCTGAATTGCAATGAAATAGTTGTTTTATTACCCGATAAAGTTCTAACAAGTCACAACTGTACCGTTCCGTGTAACGGAACGTTTCCCATGCGTACACACATTTGCATTGGCTCGATTTATCATGTCGCATGAACAATCAATAGTAGGGTGAAGAAATTAAAAGTACTATTGCCTGTGCGTGAATCTGTTTCTAGTCGAGCGGCCAAATGTAAAACAATGAAGAACACGATGAAAACTAACGAAGTACAATATATATAGGACCGTCTCCGTAGCCCAGTGGTTAAGGCGTCCGCCTACGGAGCGGGAGATCGAAGGTTCAAATCTCGTCAGGGATTCGTTCTGATATGGCCGGTTGGTGAGCCGCCAGCTAGTTAAATAATGGTTACCGATTGCCTACCAGCCTGACGTCTGGCACACAAGCATAGGATTCGGGAAGTACTGATGTTCATAAAAAAGAGGTGTCTCATAAGTCTGAAATGGATTGGCCCTTTAAATAGGGGTGACACTATAATAAACAAACACTTTACTTTTACTTTTATAGGAGGTTGGGTAATAATTTGACTTGTTTCTTGCTGCATCAGTTTTATATCAGTTGTGCTTTTGTTTAACCCCTACACTGCATGAGTCACTGTGAGTAGGGTGAGGGTGTGTGTGTGGGTTCCTCCTGACCCTCTGCAATGCATGATATACAAGGGTGTCAAACATGAGAGGGTGGGGGTTGCCCCCAACACCTGCAATGAATGATGCACTTTCAGAAGTTTGTCCGCATTATAGTGTTTGCCCCAGTACCCCAAAATGCAGATACACTCTGAGTAGGGTGTCGATATAAAAGAAATTGCCCCTGACCCCTACAATGCATGTGTAAATACTGAATTATCTCATTTTCATATTCTTAGCAACCAACTTGCCTGCTACAACCAGGCGAGGAAACACATCTTACATTCAAAGGGCACTGCTTATGCAGTGACAATATCATTGTGATTTTGTTAATGTATTATTTTCAATCTCCACATCATGTGTATTAAAATTATATTTATTTAGCCTGTATGGCAAACAGTATAAACTTAATTTTACAACGATTGCAAAACAAGCTTTATCAACTTATATTAATCACTCTCGTTGGTGCATATGAATGCATACATGTGGTATTTCGTGTGGGAGGAAACCAGAGAGCCCGGAGAAGACCTGCCTGTCCGATCTTGCGATCACCGTACCATTTCACATATCTTCCGATCCAAGGATCGAACCCAGGTTCCATTGGTGATAAGCGAGCGTGCTAACCACTGCGCTAATCATACAAATATTAATTGATCTTCTGAACCAGAGTGAAATTTTAAATTACTTTTATGAAAGACTCCACATATGCTACACATATAAAAAAAAAATATATATATATAAACTAGGTACATCTAGTATAGAAATGTAACACTAGGATGAGTTACTCAGATAACGGCAGTAAGTGGTTATTTGTCAGGTTTGTCTCGAGTGGAGGAGGTAGAACACGAGAACTCGATGTCGATACTACAGAAAGAGCAGAAGGGAGAGGAAGACGAGGCGGTTGAGACTTACACGGAGGACATAATCTACTACTCTCCCAGAATAGCTGGACATTACACCAGCAAAGAGGTATAAAACACGTTACCATGTTTCTAGAGCTAGCTGTGTTTCTATTAACAGTGTTTCAGTTGGGACTTTAAACCGAGGTCTAGTGTCGGTGATGTACACCGTGCACGTAAAAGAACCAGAGGAGACCCTGGAATGGGTCTCTGTCTGTATCATTGCACTGTCCTCCAAAAATCTAAAATGACTAATCTCTTCAGGAGGCGTCGCTCATATGGGTAACCGGTAGCGACGATAAATAAACATAAAACACACACATTGCGAGATGAAGAAATGTTCAGTGTCCGAGTGCCTTCTTTACTAAAACATCTTTAACACATTTTTTATATTTTAATCTATTTTTAGCACTCACTTATAAGAAGGGAAGCCACTTTGAGGCCATAATCTCGTGGTATATAAAACCTTCTGTATGTACGGAATATAATTATATATTTTCTGGTTATGATGATATGATTTGAATGAAGTTTACTATGTGTATATGGACTTCAACCACGAGATCCGTGGGTAGGTGGGACAACCACGAGATCCGTGGGTAGGTGGGACAAACACGAGATCCGTGGGTAGGTGGGACAAACACGAGATCCGTGGGTAGGTGGGACAAACACGAGATCCGTGGGTAGGTGGGACAAACACGAGATCCGTGGGTAGGTGGGACAAACACGAGATCCGGGGGTAGGTGGGACAAACTTGAGATCCGTGGGTAGGTGGGACAAACACGAGATCCGTGGGTAGGTGGGACAAACATGAGATCCGTGGGTAGGTGGGACAACCATGAGATCCGTGGGTAGGTGGGACAAACACGAGATCCGTGGGTAGGTGGGACAAACACGAGATCCGTGGGTAGGTGGGACAAACACTAGATCCATAGGTAGGTGGGACAAACACGAGATCCGTGGGTAGGTGGGACAACCACGAGATCCGTGGGTAGGTGGGACAAACACGAGATCCGTGGGTAGGTGAGACAACCACGAGATCCGTGGGTAGGTGGGACAAACACGAGATCCGTGGGTAGGTGGGACAACCACAAGATCTGTGGGTAGGTGGGACAACCACGAGATCCGTGGGTAGGTGGGACAAACACGAGATCCGTGGGTAGTGGTGGGACAAACACGAGATCCGTGGGTAGCGGGACAACACGAGATTCGTGGGTAGGTGGGACAACCACGAGATCTGTGGGTAGGTGGGACAACCACGAGATCCGTGGGTAGGTGGGACAAACACGAGATCCGTGGGTAGGTGGGACAAACACGAGATCCTTTGGTAGGTGGGACAAACACGAGATCCTTTGGTAGGTGGGACAAACACGAGATCCGTGGGTAGGTGGGACAACCACGAGATCCGTGGGTAGGTGGGACAAACACGAGATCCGTGGGTAGGTGGGACAACCACGAGATCCATGGGTAGGTGGGACAACCACGAGATTCGTGGGTAGGTGGGACAACCACGAGATTCGTGGGTAGGTGGGACAACCACGAGATTCGTGGGTAGGTGGGACAAACACGAGATCCGTGGGTAGGTGGGACAAACACGAGATCCGTGGGTAGGTGGGACAACCACGAGATTCGTGGGTAGGTGGGACAAACAGTATGGTATTCACTTCTTATTCAGGGATCATTCTAGATCTCCTTAAAAAAATAACTTTTTAACTTTTTGTTTTACAATTTTCATACAAATTTTGGACAGTAAGATACTGGCCCATTATAAAGCACTCCTTCTATTCAAATGTTGTATTTAATGGTCATACTGTGCATTTTAACCATATTTTATTGAAATTTATTCAATAATACCATTTAAGGACGCGAACGCTCGCTTTTTCTCATTTCTCCCAAAAATCTAGAATGAACCCTTCTTATTACTGTAAATTCATTACTCTTTACATGCTGAATAGTTCTAAGCATTCTCGCAGATGACTGTCATTAATGGGTTTTTCGTATTTATAACTGAAAACTGAGGAAAACTCTCGAAATATGTCATAGAATTTCATTAGAATTGTGTTACGAATGAAATTGTATGATATATTTGGCTGGGATTTTTCACCGCGTGCAAAGTTATTTGCCTTCCTGGTCTATCTTCATTAACACTGGGCATATTTCTCTAGCCAAATAAACAGAACAGGTATTTATACATAGATAATACACCCTAATGCAACCCGATACAATAACAAGAGTTGTAGGTATTTATCTCCATATTCATATTTCGTTTTATCAACTGCTCACTGTAAACACACTTTGTTGTATCAGGTTGCATAGGTTGTTGCAATGTCGTTCCTGTTTGTAACCCAACCATTTTATCTGATTTCCCTCTGCTGGAATGGCTCCTATCATCATTAACCCTTTCCATTCTAACCACATGCACATGTATATCGAAAACCATTCTGAGCACATACATATGTATATCTAAAACCATTCTAAGCACATATGTATATCTAAAACCATTCTAAGCACATACATATGTATATCTAAAACCATTCTAAGCACATATGTATATCTAAAACCATTCTAAGCACATACATATGTATATCGAAAACCATTCTAAGCACATACATATGATTATCTAAAACCATTCTAAGCACATACATATGTATATCTAAAACCATTCTAAGCACATACATATGTATATCTAAAACCATTCTAAGCACATATGTATATCTAAAACCATTCTAAGCACATACATATGTATATCGAAAACCATTCTAAGCACATACATATGATTATCTAAAACCATTCTAAGCACATACATATGTATATCTAAAACCATTCTAAGCACATACATATGTATATCTAAAACCATTCTAAGCACATATGTATATCTAAAACCATTCTAAGCACATACATATGTATATCGAAAACCATTCTAAGCACATACATATGATTATCTAAAACCATTCTAAGCACATACATATGTATATCTAAAACCATTCTAAGCACATACATATGTATATCTAAAACCATTCTAAGCACATATGTATATCTAAAACCATTCTAAGCACATACATATGTATATCGAAAACCATTCTAAGCACATACATATGTATATCGAAAACCATTCTACACATACATATGTATATCGAAAACCATTCTAAGCACATACATATGTATATCGAAAACCATTCTAACCACATAAATAATTTCTCTCACTTTTGTATTACATTATACATATATGATCTTACATGCCATATTTTATAAAACAAGTTTTTGTAAATCGGAAATCCATCCAAACTGAACAATTTTCCTGGTTCCAATAAACTTCACCTCTATATTCATTGTAGAAACAAATCTGTAAACTGAAACTCAAATACTGGACGAGCTTTCACAATAATCTGTACACATTTCTATTGCCAAGTATGCCGAATCAATGGTCGAAGTGAATATCCTGCTCCGAATGACTTAGTCTCACCTGGCATTGAACACCTTGCTAATAATTGCTTATTATAGATTTATTTACATAGTTTATGGATGGTGTTGTGAAAACATACTAACCCTGTCTTGGTAGAGCATAAACTCTTATGCTGTCTTGGTAGAACATAAACTCTTATCCTGCCTTGGTAGAGCATAAACTCTTATCCTGTCTTGGTAGAGCATAAACTCTTATCCTGTCTTGGTATAGCATAAACTCTTATCCTGTCTTGGTAGAGCATAAACTCTTATCCTGTCTTGGTAGAGCATAAACTCTTATCCTGTCTTGGTATAGCATAAACTCTTATCCTGTCTTGGTATAGCATAAACTCTTATCCTGTCTTGGTAGAGCATAAACTCTTATCCTGTCTTGGTAGAGCATAAACTCTTATCCTGTCTTGGTAGAGCATAAACTCTTATCCTGTCTTGGTAGAGCATAAACTCTTATCCTGTCTTGGTAGAGCATAAACTATTATCCTGTCTTGGTATAGCATAAACTCTTATCATGTCTTGGTATAGCATAAACTCTTATCCTGTCTTGGTAAGCATAAACTCTTATCCTGTCTTGGTAGAGCATAAACTCTTTGTTGGTAGCATAAACTCTTATCCTGTCTTGGTATAGCATAAACTCTTATCCTGTCTTAGTATAGCATAAACTCTTATCCTGTCTTGGTATAGCATAAACTCTTATCCTGTCTTAGTATAGCATAAACTCTTATCCTGTCTTGGTATAGCATAAACTCTTATCCTGTCTTAGTATAGCATAAACTCTTATCCTGTCTTGGTATAGCATAAACTCTTATCCTGTCTTAGTATAGCATAAACTCTTATCCTGTCTTGGTATAGCATAAACTCTTATCCTGTCTTAGTATAGCATAAACTCTTATCCTGTCTTGGTATAGCATAAACTCTTATCCTGTCTTAGTATAGCATAAACTCTTATCCTGTCTTGGTATAGCATAAACTCTTATCCTGTCTTAGTATAGCATAAACTCTTATCCTGTCTTGGTATAGCATAAACTCTTATCCTGTCTTAGTATAGCATAAACTCTTATCCTGTCTTGGTATAGCATAAACTCTTATCCTGTCTTAGTATAGCATAAACTCTTATCCTGTCTTGGTATAGCATAAACTCTTATCCTGTCTTTAGTATTACATAAAACTCTTATCCTGCCCCAGTATAACATAAATTGGTTCTCTATTCTCATACTCTGTCTTTAGCTTTCTGGTTGGCCAAGCCAGTCAAGAGAATCACTGTGGCTGCTGAGCAGAGGTGGCTGCTTAGTAGAGGTCAAATGCATAATAATACAACATATTGGGAATCTGGAATCTGCTTAATGGAGGTGACCACTAACACAGGTTTGAATGTATGTGATATGTATGCACATTATTATTGTAAATTATGTAAATACATTTGAATCTTTATCAATTACAGGTGAAATCTGATCCATACGCGACACTGCCACGCACCCGCTCAAGGCAACGGCCACGTTTGAATCAGCACTAGCCTTTCCTCCTACTACTGTGATATATTGATGATGATTTGGGTATTCCTGGCGTGACATGCAGTCATCATGACGCGCGTTTCCCCATGTGATAAGCGTTGTTTTCCTGTGTGACATGCGGTTTTTTGTGTGACATGCGTATTGGTGTGTGACATGTGTTCATCATGACTATTGTTTCCTGTGTGACATGCGATTCGTTTTCCAGCGTAACATCTGTTCATCATGACCAGCGTTTTCCCGCTTGGCAGACGTTATTTTCCACCAGTGTGACGTGTTTATCATCACTTGAGTTTCTCCGTGTCATAGGTTTCTTTTCCTGTGCCACATGTGACCATCATCAGAGATTGTGCTGCAAGTATGCAGAGATTGTGCTGCAAGCATGCAGAGATTGTGCTGCAAGCATGCATAGAGTGTGCTGCAAGTATGTAGAGATTGTGCTGCAAGTATGCAGAGATTGTGCTGCAAGCATGCAGAGATTGTGCTGCAAGCATGCAGAGAGTGTGCTGCAAGCATGCAGATATTGTGCTGCAAGCATGCAGAGATTGTGCTGCAAGCATGCAGAGATTGTGCTGCAAGCATGCAGAGGTTGTGCTGCAAGCATGCAGAGAGTGTGGATTGTAGTATCGCAGGCTCTGTACATCCCCCCTCCATGATCAGTCTTGAATATACAAATCAGTGTAAACAGATAGATGCACACTATGCACCCACCCCGATACAACTCATTGCCGTGACTATGTATAGTTGATGTAACACATAAATAGCTGGCAATAACTAAACGTAACCTGAAGTTTACCATTCATTATGTCAGCTATTCATATTAACCCATTTGATTCTGGATACCGTTCAAACAGTATTTGCAAAGAACATAGAGCCAGATCAGCAGCTACGGAGCGTTCCGTCTGATCAGGCTCTATGCTGTTTGCTATTCAGATGATCTTGCTAAGACACTTGGCTATGTAGCAAACAACATAGATCCTGATCAGCACGCAGCGTTACGCTGCGGCTGATCTGGATCTATGTTGTTTGCAAAAGCCTTTAAATGTATCCAGAATGAAATGGGTTAAAAGACAATTTGTTGTATGAGGGTGATTTTGCTTATTGCGAACACTTGTATCATTACCGGTAATACTTATGTTGAGATTATTTTGCTTAATTTTGCTGAGTTATGTTGGTATACCAATGGCCTTCCTGTTTTATTTTCTATGTTATCTGTAATTGAATGTATGCGTGAAATAGACTTATTTTGCATAATCGGGACATTCTCTATGCTCCCTGGCTCAATATTCATAAACCCGACTCTCTAATGCCTACACACATGTAACAGAATTATGATAATGGGACAATAAATGTGGAAGTTATTGATACAGTCAAACCTGTCCTAGGCATTATTGGTAATACACAAGACAGTATGCAGGTACAGTCAACCTGTGTTAAGCAGCCAGCCACGGGAATGTCAGAAAGTGGCTGCTTAGCACAGGTGGCTGCTTAATAGAGTGCAAATGTATGTAATAAAACAACATATTGGGAATCTGGAAATTGGCTGCTTAATGGAGATGACCACTGACATAGGTTTGATTTTGTATTGCACACTCATGGAGTGAATCAGACCAGGCCTGTATTATATATCGTTTTAGCAGATTCAAAAATGGTGCCAATATCCAGAACAATATTGACAAAATATCTATAACTTCTTCAGTTATTGTCCGAACCATGTTCATGTATTTTCAATATCTATCTGCATATTGCTATTGTTTTTCTGACTATTAATGTGCTTGATCTGTACACGGCTCTCTATCAGTACTGTAGACCACTTGCTATTCGCTTGAGCTTTTTTTAACGAGATTTTCTAGCGTCCGATTTATTCCGCGAAATCTTAAATTCGCATGTGTGTACACCAAAGTTCACAATCAGGATATATAGATGTTAGTCAACTCTACTCTTGCGATTGTGCAAAGATGTTATTTCATGAATAATCAACTCTACTCTTGCGATTGTTCAAAGATGCTATTTCATGAATAATCAACTCTACTCTTGCGATTGTGCAAAGATGTTATTTCATGAATAATCAACTCTACTCTTGCGATTTTGCAAAGATTTTATTTCATGAATAATCAACTCTACTCTTGCGATTTTGCAAAGATGCTATTTCATGAATAATCAACTCTACTCTTGCGATTGTGCAAAGATGCTATTTCATGAATAATCAACTCTACTCTTGCGATTGTGCAAAGATGCTATTTCATGAATAATCAACTCTACTCTTGCGATTGTGCAAAGATGCAATTTCATGTATAATCAACTCTACTCTTGCGATTGTGCAAAGATGCTATTTCATGAATAATCAACTCTACTCTTGCAATTGTGCAAAGATGCAATTTCATGAATAATCAACTCTACTCTTGCGATTGTTCAAAGATGCTATTTCATGAATAATCAACTCTACTCTTGCGATTGTGCAAAGATGTTATTTCATGAATAATCAACTCTACTCGTGCGCTTTTGCAAAGATGTTATTTCATGAATAATCAAGAAATAAAAGGTCGCATGATTAGATTGTTTCACAGTATATAACTAATATATACTCTATAATTTCCAACCAAGTCTGTTTAAAGAGGTATTGGTCATTTCTATGGAACTGGCATTAGACAGACTTGTTATATGGTGAGCAGATACAAATATGTTGTTTCAGTGGTGAGCAGATACAAATATGTTGTTTCATTGACATAAATGTATACTTGGGTATATGCTAATATATATAATGCTTTGGAATGATTGGTAGTGAATAGTATATTTGCGAGAGAGGTAGTGAATAGTATATTTGTGAGAGAGGTAGTGAATAGTATATTTGTGAGAGAGGTAGTGAATAGTATATTTGCGAGAGAGGTAGTGAATAGTATATTTGCGAGAGAGGTAGGGAATAGTATATTTGCGAGAGAGGTAGTGAATAGTATATTTGTGAGAGAGGTAGGGAATAGTATATTTGCGAGAGAGGTAGTGAATAGTATATTTGTGAGAGAGGTAGTGAATAGTATATTTGTGAGAGAGGTAGTGAATAGTATATTTGTGAGAGAGGTAGTGAATAGTATATTTGTGAGAGAGGTAGTGAATAGTATATTTGCGAGAGAGGTAGGGAATAGTATATTTGCGAGAGAGGTAGTGAATAGTATATTTGCGAGAGAGGTAGTGAATAGTATATTTGCGAGAGAGGTAGTGAATAGTATATTTGTGAGAGAGATTAGGGAACCATGTTTAAATATGTTCATGCCTGTGTGTAATGTATTTTATTATTTAAGCTGGTGTTGGTTTGTGTATTTTGATTTGTATTGGCATATGTGATGATTGTAGTGACATCACACATCGTTTATCTTTGCACAGTGTTTATCTTTGCATATTGTTTATCTTTGCACATTGTTTATCTCTGCATATTGTTTATCATCACACATTGTTTATGATCACACATTGTTTATAATCACACATTGTTTATAATCACACATTGTTTATCATCACACATTGTTTATCATCACACATTGTTTATCGCCACACACCATTTATCGCAACACATCGTTGTAATGTTGGTGGGCATTTTTGAAAGAGTAAATTCTAAGCTTTCCAACACTATTTGATTTCTATTAAAATTAATGCAATATACCATAATGGTTGTAATAGACAACAATCCCCGACTTTTCAGTATAAAACCCACCATTTTCCAGTTTAATTTTGTATATAATAAAGCCTCATATGAAAAAGTTGGCAGTTTCTTATGGAGGTTGGTGCACCAAGTACTGGTTAACCGCTGGAGCCTGCACAGGAAAGGTGTTAGGTAAACTGCCCGCCGGCGATATAGCCCAGAATGGTGCTCGTGCAGGCGTAAAACCAAACAAACGAACATTAAAGGGGTACTCTTTGATTCAGACAATAATATACCTAACTTACTGTTTAAAAGTGTTGTGGTGTCTATTAGAATCGTTATGGTATCTGTGTGAAACTGACTGCATTTATAGCGGGTGCATTGCATTTATATTTCTTGCCTGCCTAGCCCGCTAGTTCTTTGTTTGCAAACACGATCATCCCTCTGTATATAATTTATTATGGCGTGCATTTGGAGAATATTAAATTGTTATTGTTTATAGCCTTTTACCGGTTGTTTTTGTGGGACATATGTTTTACGAATTGATTAATGTGTTTCTTTAACCAAATTGTCTGCAAAACAAATACTCAAATTAATAATTTGACAAAGATCTTGTGTTATTCCAAGTATTCTGAACATTCTTAGTAATCTGCTGCAGAGTGATTAGAAATCAATCGCTTATCCATACACGAGATCTCGCACTAAGAAAAGCTTTATTCCACGTTTACTCTCCCAATTCGTTCTAATCCCTTTCAGTCTATTGCTGTTAAAAATTATATGTAAAATGTTCATTTCTTGATTACATGCACAAATACTGAAATAAATAATGTTTAAACTAATTTGAAGCAAATATTCAGCACTGTTGTGTCTGTGTGCATTTAATTAACATTACAATTCTCGGATTACACCGGGACCTGCGTGGCCTAGCGGTTATGGTCGTTTACTTCAAATCACTTGCCTCTCACCGTTGTAGGTTCAAATCCCACTGGGGGTGTCAAATTCTTTCATGTGAGAAAGCTATGCTGCTGGCTTGCAGAAGTGTGGCGTCCGTGGTCCAGTGGTAGAGCGTGGGATTTGGAATCGAACGGTCCCGGGTTCGATACTCGGTCAGGCCACGTATGTAGTGTCATTGACCAAGGCACCTCACACACATTGCTTAGTACTGGTTAATCGCTTAGGTCGGCTAAGCATGCCCAGGAAAACATGTATTAAGTCCCCGCGAGGGGTTTGACATTAAAGGAACATACATACAAGGTCGTGTCTGAAATACTGCTTGAAGGGACATCAGGGACCTTCGTAACATCCTTAGTTTAACCCTTAACCTGCCGAATAAATTGGACGAAATGTGCAAACAACATAGATTACGTCGCATCTGATCAGGATCAATGTTGTTTGCTATTCAGACAAGTGTTTTAGCTCCACTATCCGAATAGCAAACAGCATTGAGTCTGATCAGACGGCACGTTCTGTTCTGTCTGATCTGGCTTTATGCTGTTTGCAAAAATTGGCGGGATAAATATGGAGTATTAATGATATTCAGTGAGTTGGAATTTTTATTATAATGAGGTAGTGAATTCCAAATGGTAGAATCTGAATAAACAAAAGAATTATGTTATATTTCCAACTTAGGTTTAGGCGTGTATAGCTATATTTCCAACTTAGGTTTAGGCATATATAGCTATATTTCCAACTTAGGTTTAGGCATATATAGCTATATTTCCAACTTAGGTTTAGGCATATATAGCTATATTTCCAACTTAGGTTTAGGCGTATATAGCTATATTTCCAACTTAGGTTTAGGCATATATAGCTATATTTCCAACTTAGGTTTAGGCGTTTATAGCTATATTTCCAACTTAGGTTTAGGCATATATAGCTATATTTCCAACTTAGGTTTAGGCGTTTATAGCTATATTTCCAACTTAGGTTTAGGCGTAGCTATAGTGAAGAAGCTGATCTAAGAAAACTGGAATGAGTTTCAGATGTAAATGATCATGACAGGCAGTTGATAGGGACTGAGGTTATTAATATTTCAGTTAGTCCGCCTTCGTGGTCGAGTGGTTATGGTCGCCAACTTGTATACCACTGTAACCTATCATCACTGATGATCACAGATTCGAGCCCCGCTCAGACCGTGTCTTTTTATATGAAAAGGTTTGCAGTTTCTTACGGAGGTTGATGCACCAAGTACTGGTTAACTGCTGGAGCCTGCCCAGGAAAGGTGTTGTAGGTAAACTGCCCGTCGCTCAAATGGGCAACCGGTAGCGACGTTAAATAATACTTAAAAAATAAAATAAAAATATTTCTGTAATTCCAACATATATGAGATGTGAAACCAAAATGTTTCATAATGTTTTGAGCTGTATGACATGAGGCTGTGTTGATGGTGAGGTGAAAACGTTTATGTATGGCATGAGGCTGTGTTGATGGTGAGGTGAAAACTTTATGTATGGCATGAGGCTGTGTTGATGGTAAGGTGAAAATGTTTAAAATACAGTTTTGTAGATATTCAAACATAAAGAATGATTATTGTACTTTGTTCCATTGCATTGGTAAATAAGATATTTGATAACAACAGCGGGTAGTACCCTACCACATGTCTTTCACAGTTCTATTATGAATGTGATGTGTGTGCACTCGTTTCAGTTAAAAAGTCTTGTAAAAATAGCATATAAATGATACATGCGGTTATACGTGAAAATGACACATTTTATGATACATGAAATAAATAAATTGTACTTGTATACTTGTAAAATGACTCGTAAATACATGTAAATAGGTTATGTAAATGATGCATGAAAATAACACCTGTAAATGATGCATGGAAATAACACATGTAAATGATGCATGGAAATAACACATGTAAATGATGTATGGAAATAACACATGTAAATGATGCATGGAAATAATGTAAATGATGTATGGAAATAACACATGTAAATGATGCATGGAAATAACACATGTAAATGATGTATGGAAATAACACATGTAAATGATGCATGGAAATAACACATGTAAATGATGTATGGAAATAATGTAAATGATGTATGGAAATAACACATGTAAATGATGCATGGAAATAACACATGTAAATGATGCATGGAAATAACACATGTAAATGATGCATGGAAATAACACATGTAAATGATGCATGGAAATAATGTAAATGATGTATGGAAATAATGTAAATGATGTATGGAAATAACACATGTAAATGATGCATGGAAATAACACATGTAAATGATGCATGGAAATAACACATGTAAATGATGCATGGAAATAACACTGTAAATGATGTATGGAAATAACACATGTAAATGATGCATGGAAATAACACATGTAAATGATGTATGGAAATAACACATGTAAATGATGCATGGAAATAACACATGTAAATGATGCATGGAAATAACACATGTAAATGATGCATGGAAATAACACATGTAAATGATGCATGGAAATAACACATGTAAATGATGCATGGAAATAATGTAAATGATGCATGGAAATAACACATGTAAATGATGCATGGAAATAACACATGTAAATGATGCATGGAAATAACACATGTAAATGATGCATGGAAATAACACATGTAAATGATGCATGGAAATAACACATGTAAATGATGCATGGAAATAACACCTGTAAATGATGTATGGAAATAACACATGTAAATGATGCATGGAAATAACACCTGTAAATGATGTATGGAAATAACACATGTAAATGATGCATGGAAATAACACCTGTAAATGATGTATGGAAATAACACATGTAAATGATGCATGGAAATAACACATGTAAATGATGTATGGAAATAACACATGTAAATGATGCATGGAAATAACACATGTAAATGATGCATGGAAATAACACATGTAAATGATGCATGGAAATAACACATGTAAATGATGCATGGAAATAACACATGTAAATGATGCATGGAAATAACACATGTAAATGATGCATGGAAATAACACATGTAAATGATGCATGGAAATAAACATGTAAATGATGCATGGAAATAACACATGTAAATGATGTATGGAAATAACACATGTAAATGATGCATGGAAATAACACATGTAAATGATGCATGGAAATAACACTGTAAATGATGTATGGAAATAACACATGTAAATGATGCATGGAAATAACACCTGTAAATGATGTATGGAAATAACACATGTAAATGATGCATGGAAATAACACCTGTAAATGATGTATGGAAATAACACATGTAAATGATGTATGGAAATAACACATGTAAATGATGCATGGAAATAACACATGTAAATGATGCATGGAAATAATGTAAATGATGTATGGAAATAACACATGTAAATGATGTATGGAAATAACACATGTAAATGATGCATGGAAATAATGTAAATGATGTATGGAAATAACACATGTAAATGATGCATGGAAATAATGTAAATGATGTATGGAAATAACACATGTAAATGATGCATGGAAATAATGTAAATGATGTATGGAAATAACACATGTAAATGATGCATGGAAATAATGTAAATGATGTATGGAAATAACACATGTAAATGATGCATGTAAATAACACATGTAAATGATGCATGGAAATAACACATGTAAATGATGCATGGAAATAATGTAAATGATGTATGGAAATAACACATGTAAATGATGTATGGAAATAACACATGTAAATGATGTATGGAAATAACACATGTAAATGATGTATGGAAATAACACATGTAAATGATGCATGGAAATAACACATGTAAATGATGCATGGAAATAACACATGTAAATGATGCATGTAAATAACACATGTAAATGATGCATGGAAATAATGTAAATGATGTATGGAAATAACACATGTAAATGATGCATGGAAATAACACATGTAAATGATGCATGGAAATAATGTAAATGATGTATGGAAATAACACATGTAAATGATGTATGGAAATAACACATGTAAATGATGCATGGAAATAATGTAAATGATGTATGGAAATAACACATGTAAATGATGCATGGAAATAATGTAATGATGTATGGAAATAACACATGTAAATGATGCATGGAAATAACACATGTAAATGATGCATGGAAATAATGTAAATGATGTATGGAAATAACACATGTAAATGATGCATGGAAATAACACATGTAAATGATGCATGGAAATAACACATGTAAATGATGCATGGAAATAATGTAAATGATGCATGGAAATAACACATGTAAATGATGTATGGAAATAACACATGTAAATGATGCATGGAAATAACACATGTAAATGATGCATGGAAATAACACATGTAAATGATGCATGGAAATAATGTAAATGATGTATGGAAATAACACATGTAAATGATGTATGGAAATAACACATGTAAATGATGCATGGAAATAATGTAAATGATGTATGGAAATAACACATGTAAATGATGTATGGAAATAACACATGTAAATGATGCATGGAAATAACACATGTAAATGATGCATGGAAATAATGTAAATGATGTATGGAAAAACACATGTAAATGATGCATGGAAATAACACATGTAAATGATGCATGGAAATAATGTAAATGATGTAAATAACATATGTAAATGATGTATGGAAATAACACATGTAAATGATGTAAATAACACATGTAAATGATGCATGGAAATAACACATGTAAATGATGCATGGAAATAACACATGTAAATGATGCATGGAAATAACACATGTAAATGATGCATGGAAATAACACATGTAAATGATGCATGGAAATAACACATGTAAATGATGTAAATAACAATGTAAATGATGCATGGAAATAACACATGTAAATGATGCATGGAAATAACACATGTAAATGATGCATGGAAATAACACATGTAAATGATGTATGGAAATAACACATGTAAATGATGCATGGAAATAACACATGTAAATGATGCATGGAAATAATGTAAATGATGTAAATGATATATGTAAATGATGCATGGAAATGATATATGTATTAACAATGCTTAAGAAGTTATGAATTTGGTTATTATTTAGTTGCTATGTTACTAGTGGAGCACTATATAAATGCAATGTTTGTTAATAGTGTAAATAAGTTTGAGCATGTATAAGAATTCTTCGATGTATGGCCAATTTTGTTCCAATATTTTAACAATTTTGGAAAGGCTTCACCTATGGATGATACAAGTAAGAGTTTCTTGAACATTGGCTCATCAGTTTGTGAGAAGACAGGCAGTTGATAGGGACTGAACTGAAAGTAGTTCTGTAATTCCAACATTGTTTCAGAATGGTTTGGGCTGTATGACATGAGGTTGTTTTGATGGTGAGGTGAAAATGTTTAAAATACAGTTTTGTTCTACAAGGATGGATGAGGCAACGGGTGTCCTATGTTGGTCTGAGACCAGAGTTCCATTGTTGTTTCTATGTACCGGTATGTTAACCCTCTACTCCACAACAAAACAGGTCAATTACTCATTTTATCTCAATACTGCTGATAACAAGTCGTGATAGCGCGTTCGCTTTAGGTGCGAAGGGCCCAGAGTTCAAGCCCTGCTGGAGCCGTTAGCATTTAAATTCCACGTTGCCTCTTCTCTTTCCCTCCTGGCGATGGATTCCATTAGGAATAAGGTCTCGAGAGTGATTAATATAAGTTGTAAGAACTTGTTTCGCAATCGAGCTAAAATAAATTTGTATAAAATAATGGTTACTAGTGTGTTTTGTCTCCATTTTATATATTAAATTGTTACAATTGTTATTGGCGAGGGCCGATTTCTAATGTGATTTGCACTTGTGGCCCAAACCTATTGCCAATATTTAGTATATTGAAGAGGCAATAAATTATGTTTCAACCAAACCAATTAACTCTATTGCCAACATATTTTGTATGTTTGATAAGCAATAGTCGAGCCACATTGTACTACATGCTTAATCAAAACCTATGGGAATAGATAACAATGCAAGACAGTGGGAAGTGTTGTATGGCATATGCCTCGTTTTCTTCAAATAGAAAAAAACAACTATAATTGGTATGCAAAATTTATCTTAGCTCTTCTTAAATGGAGGTAATTCACAAATATAATTTCATTAAAGTCGATCTGTTCCATTTGTTTCAATTGTGTGCTTTACGTTTATTTATCGTCGCTACTGCTTGCCCATATGAGCGACGCCGCCTGAAGATATTAGTCATTTTAGAGTTTTGGAGGATAGTGCAATGATACAGACAGAGACCCATTCCAGAGTCTCCTCTGAACCGGATGTGACTACAGTGTCTGGTGTTGGTGTTTATGCCATAATGCCCGAGTTTAATTACAAATATGCCAAGCACAGAACTTTTGTGTTGTTCATCGTGCTTTCCTATGCTGATGCTTCATTCCGGCTTCCTAGCAGAATAATACTGTAATAGTATCAATGCCGTACTCTGCATAATTGTATGAGGCAACTAATACCCCCCCCCCCTGAATACATGGTTTCCCTGCTGGATTGTAGAAGGTTCCCATTCATTCTTGAAGAACTGTCCAGAGGGGCACCTGTGGTCTTCCTCCACCAAAAGCTGAACAGTAACTGTCGGTGCGACTATAAACCGAAATACAAACACTGAGGCCACTTGCATCCCCACTCATTAACAATCCATTATTATTGTTGTCTTTAAATAACATAACATAATGTTTATTGGCATTAAATAGCATAAGCTATGATGGGTCATGGGATAAAGATGATAGCATAAGCTATGCTGGGTCATCATGGGATAAAGATGATAGCATAAGCTATGATGGGCCATGGGATAAAGATGATAGCATAAGCTATGATGGGTCATGGGATAAAGATGATAGCATAAGCTATGATGGGTCATGGGATGAAGATGATAGCATAAGCTATGATGGGTCATGGGATAAAGATGATAGCATAAGCTATGATGGGTCATGGGATGAAGATGATAGCATAAGCTATGATGGGTCATGGGATAAAGATGATAGCATAAGCTATGATGGGTCATGGGATGAAGATGATAGCATAAGCTATGATGGGTCATGGGATAAAGATGATAGCATAAGCTATGATGGGTCATGGGATGAAGATGATAGCATAAGCTATGATGGGTCATGGGATAAAGATGATAGCATAAGCTATGATGGGTCATGGGATGAAGATGATAGCATAAGCTATGATGGGTCATGGGATAAAGATGATAGCATAAGCTATGATGGGTCATGGGATGAAGATGATAGCATAAGCTATGATGGGTCATGGGATAAAGATGATAGCATAAGCTATGATGGGTCATGGGATAAAGATGATAGCATAAGCTATGATGGGTCATGGGATAAAGATGATAGCATAAGCTATGCTGGGTCATGTTGCTGAAACGCTGGCCACGATTGTGTGTAGACATAAACACATTAGCATAAAGTGTAATGTATGAAAGGGTAAATGGTATCATGTATATACTCGGTGCTACGTCAACCTTGTTTGCGTCTAACAAATCTTGTAACTTATGTTTTGAAAACTAACTCAATCCGGTGTTGTTATCATTATAATTATTTTATACTAATTCCAAACATTTTATTCCACATAAAACATTACTATGTTTATAGTATTATACAAATTATAAGAGAAGACATGGAAATATATAGATACCATTTTCTCAAGGTCATGTACCATGTAACCGGTTTTTTTCTGGGCATGTACAAGTAGATTTTAACAAATATAGATAACACAAATTATACAATCGTGTTCTTTGACCAAACTCTTTCAGACAGAAACCCTAATCTTATTTGCAAAGTAGAGATATCTTGACAAATTATTTATTACAATTTTAGAGGTAGAATTTAACAGCGACGCATTATAATTTTATTACGTATCTTTTATTTCACTCAATTGTTGATCGGAAATGCTTTTATAGAGATTTTTAAGGAACAGGAATTTTCTGAAGAAGTAACGGAGCAAAACTAAATGTCAAATATTTGTTTTCAAGTCCTCAAAATACCACCTAGACGTTTCACTGAGGTCGACTTATTGTCGAGTATGCACAGTAATACAAGATTGTCTTCCACATTTCCATATATATGATTTTATAGAAAAAGTGATGTATGCGTAATTGATCAATTGTAGATAATTGATTTTCCTTCTGGGTAAAGGAAGAGAGAATGTTTGTGTTAGCTGAGAGATTGCAGAGTAGTAGCCTATACTCATATTTATTATGATGCTTTTAAATGGTTTTGTTAAAGTTTACTCATGAATTTGTTTGTGTTCTACTCATGAATTTGTTTGTGTTCTGCCCATGAATTTGTTTGTGTTCTACTCATGAATTTGTTTGTGTTCTGCAATGGTTTTACATTGTACATGTAATTAGTTTTGTTGATATAACATGCAGTCTTGCAAGCTCTAGTGAATGTACCTGGTAAGTTTTACCCGTTTTCTTTACAGAGGTCAAATGAACATTAATTGTTACCATTTTATAGTGCGTGCATAATGAACACGAAATGATGGAGGCATTGCTGGTGTTTCTGTTCAGTTTAATCATATTTTATTGCATTCTTTATATTAGTTTATACAAATTTATTTTAGCTTGATTGCGAAGCAAGTTCTTTCAACTTATATTAATCACTCTCGAGACCTCATTCCTGATGGAATCCATCGCCATGAAGGAGAGAGAAGAGGCAATGTGGAATTTAAATGCCTTGCCTAAGGGCACAATCATAACGGCTCCAGCGGGACTCGTACTCCGGACCTTTCGCACCTGAAGCGAACACGCATCCACTGCGCTATCACGACTTCTTTATATTCAATGTACAATGCAACTCGAATGTACAAAACATGTTACGGATGAATTAAATAAGATATATGGTACAAACATTATCAGTATGTATATATATGGAGAAGCAAAAGCGTTGAAAATGTGTTTCTGTTATCTACTATGGCAGATAAAGTCTTGATATATTCTTTGATTTTACAGTTGTTCCATTTCCAGATATAGTTAGTTAGTTGTGATTACTGTGATTGTTATCAAAATCGTGTTGATTAATTGGAGACACTGTTAGCATCTTATAAGATGTTTTATGCAATAAACTATTGTTGTTATTGTTGGTATAAGATATAACAAGAGAACACGGATGAAAGGTGATAGCATTTGGTGCTAAAAACACAAGAATTAAATTAGAGGAAACCAATTAGACCTGTTCTCCTTTTTTTGGAGTATTCAGGGGAAGTAACTGATCAATGTTTTGGAGTATTCAGGGGCAGTAACTGACCCATGTTTTTGGAGTATTCAGGGGCAGTAACTTACCAATGTTTTGGAGTATTCAGGGGAAGTAACTGATCAATGTTTTGGAGTATTCAGGGGCAGTAACTGACCAATGTTTTGGAGTATTCAGGGGAAGTAATTGACCAATGTTTTGGAGTATTCAGGGGCAGTAACTGACCACAATGTTTTATTTTTATTTACAGTTGGTCAGTAGCTTTTGTTATCATGCAAAATTCCCCCGTTTGCTATGAAATAATTATGTTTATATGACTATCCAGTGAAATGTTGATGCCACTAGTTAAGTTACTTGCTTACAGACAATTTGTTGCATAAATAAATGTACCCTGTACAACCTCATACAACAAATTGTCTGTAAGCAAGTACCACCCTGTACAACAACTTGTCTGTAAGCAAGTACCACCCTGTACAACCACATACAACAAATTGTCTGTAAGCAAGTACCACCCTGTACAACCACATACAACAAATTGTCTGTAAGAAAGTACCACCCTGTACAACAAATTGTCTGTAAGCAAGTACCACCCTGTACAACAAATTGTCTGTAAGCAGTCCACCCTGTACAACAAATTGTCTGTAAGCATGTGCCACCCTGTACAACAAATTGTCTGTAAGCAAGTACCACCCTGTACAACCACATACAACAAATTGTCTGTAAGCAAGTACCACCCTGTACAACAAATTGTCTGTAAGCATGTGCCACCCTGTACAACAAATTGTCTGTAAGCAAGTACCACCCTGTACAACCACATACAACAAATTGTCTGTAAGCAAGTACCACCCTGTACAACCACATACAACAAATTGTCTGTAAGCAAGTACCACCCTGTACAACAAATTGTCTGTAAGCATGTGCCACCCTGTACAACAAATTGTCTGTAAACAAGTACAACCCTGTACAACAAATTGTCTGTAAGCAAGTACCACCCTGTACTTGATATTTTGTTCCTATGAACAAAGAACAAATCTACCATCGTTGTTTAGCAGAGCCGATTAGCATTATTGTTATTAGAATGGAAATAATTGTAGCATTATATTGGGTCCTGTTAGAATGGAAATAATATTTGTCTTGTCGGTCATTATCACAGATTTGTCTTGATTCACATGCTTTTCTGCAGTTAAAATTCCCAATCACTGTTTTAAAGGACAAACGCAACCAAAAATGCTAAAAACCTCGCACTACAGTAAAAATATCCTAAATACATATTGGAAACGATGTCCGCCTTGTTTTTAATTAACAGTGCGCCGACTGTTCCGATATTGCACGTTTGTTACCGGTACCTGTAAAATACCTGTCCAGTATTGGACGAGTTATCTCCCATCCGCGGTCCACTAGCTGGTAGAAATTAAACCGGATGTGACGCACGTTTTGTACACATCGCGCCATATTTGTCTACGAGTTCAGTGAAATTTTGATAAAATCTGGGGAAATAACAGTTTTATTCACGATTAAAACGGAATTAAATCAAACCATGTGTTGAACAGCGTCACCAGCAATCATGGTTATCTGCGCAGCAGTGGACTGCGATTCCCGTTCGAAGGGGAAGAAGAGACTTGATGGCGAAAGTGTTAGTTTTTTTGGATTTCCGCGTGATTCCAAACGAAGGAAATTATGGATTACCAAGATTAAGCGCGTCGGGCTTGTTCCCACTTCTAATACAAAGTTGTGCTCCCGTCATTTCACGGCGGACCAGTTTGTTGGCAGACAGTCGCGGTCGTTTTGTTCAGAGATCGGATACGAACACAAAGTGAAACAGAGGTTGGTCCCTGCTGCCGTTCCTACAATTTTCCACCACTCCAGGCCGGTGGCTGCACCCAGAGCATCAGCCACATCCATTGCCAGAAAGAGATTGGTGACAAACAAGGTTAGAATTGGTTTATCACATGCACATTATTCTCTTTGTAAGTTTTATTTCAACAGTTTTAGTTTACTCACTTTAGAAACATTCCTTGATCAAGTTGTTGCATATGATTGACTGGCGCTGATTGGACTTTACTTCAATCCTTGGATATGTTGGAAGAAAATATATCTAAATCTATCATTTGATATACGATGCTGTCCGGTAATTTTACTTTTGCTAATTTTTCGTCCCAATATGTAGCGAAATGTCTTCAATATTGCATCATTTGTTGGTTATCTCCCCCCCCCCCCCACCCCCACACACGGACGTGAAAAATAAATGTACAATTCCAGAGTACATGACAGTAAGTATCAAACCGAATAAAATATCTGACAGATTTTGGTTCGGGCTGACAAAAAATAGATGAATGTCTGACACATTTTCTCATCTTTACCCATTCGGTTATGCACCAGTCAATTGTAATCCTCCCCAGGCCGGGGCATAGCGGGGGATTGCGGGGATAATCCCAGAGGATCTACACAAAATTGTGTCCCTGCAGGGCCGAGATAACCCCGGGGATCTACATTCCTAAAAAAATACATGTACATGTAGCGTCCCCGCCCTCCCTAGGCCGGGGGATATCGGGGCGTAACCCCGGCCGGGGTTCTACAAAAAATGTGTCCCCCCGCAGTGCCACGCAGAGCTCCAGATAAGCATATTTTGGGGGTATTTCAGCAATTTTATTATTTGCACTCTTGTTTTGCAACAGTGAGTAGACAGACATGTTTTGATATCAGAGATATATAATAGACATGTTTTGATATCAGAGATATATAATTTCAAAAACATATGCACTAAAATTTATAATTGGTAATGAAAATCAGCATTGAAAAATATTTCACGGGCTGAAATACATGTAGGCCCTACTCTTTGCGCTAAAAGCTTATCTGGAGCACTGGTCAGGGCACTGGTCAGGGCGTATGGCGGGGATCTACAGAAGGGGGGGGGGGACATTTGACTGGTGCATTACATACATGTACGGTTTATTCAACCTGACCCATTACCATGGCTACTGTTGCTGATAAGTGCCATTTCATGCAATAAGGTGCAAATAAAGTTTTGTTTGACACTTATCATATAGCCGTGCTTAGTTTACCGCGACATTTTTAAAATGTTACAGATAACAAAATAAACCTGTTTGTGATTGAAATGGAACAGGATGTTGATATTGACCGGTCTTATTTTCACTAAATATGATGGTCAGATCAAACGGAATCAATATTATGCAACTTTCACATCAATAAACGCCGTAGCGGCGTTTATTGATGTGAAAGTTACATAATATTGTTGTTCTTTTGTCGGGCACCGTATCTCAATATTATGTTCCATTTCAATAACAAACATGTTTGTTGTGACATCTATACCATTTAACAAATGTCGCGGTAAATTAAGCACGGCTATATCACGGATATAGCGTCGCAAGTACATTTCGCTTCTGTAGAACCCTGCCAAATCCCCGCTCCCGAACTTTTTCTTTTTGTCAAATTTACAAATTTATGTCTGCAATGTGTTGTATTTCAGGATGAGGAGCCCAGCACTCTGTCCGTCTGGACAACATTGGATTGGTTTGCCTCTGCTACCGCCGATCAGCCTCGGTTGATTTGTCCAAATGTGCAACCCCCCGTGATTCTCGCCACCAGTGAACCCCCCGTGATTCTCGCCACCAGTGAACCCCCCGTGATTCTCGCCACAAGTGAACCCCCTGTGATTCTCTCCACCAGTGAACCCCCTGTGATTCTCGCCACCAGTGAACCCCCCGTGATTCTCGCCACAAGTGAACCCCCTGTGATTCTCGCCACCAGTGAACCCCCCGCGACGGCCCCCACGTCTCAACCACCCCCGAAGGCCCGCATAACCAGTGTAGAACGACCTCAGTTACCAGAAAGATTCAATGCATTCACACAGACGATACCTCGTGTTGGAGATACGAGTATTGCTTGTCAGGCGAAACCATTAACGGTGGACTTTGGAACGCAAACCGACCCTGTGGCAGCACTATCAAAACTGTCAAAACTCACCATACCTGCAACACATGACGTGACCTTCAACGACAGCTTTCTGTCGCATGTTTCGGAACATGATCAACGTGATGATGATGAGGACGACGACGACGATGATCATGGTGATGACTCAGACTGGATACCACCAGATGTGGATGAAGAGAGTTTTACGTCCGACACTTTGGAATATTGCAACGCAAAGACACCTGTCACAGAGAGGAAATTTATTGTATTTGAAAGTTGCCTCGACGACGTGATGAAAACTTGTAGTAATTGTGGGGATTCAACAACGTATGCCAAGTCAGTGTCTGGATCGTACGTGAAGTACAAAATTACATGTGCAACATGTGAAAGTGACCATGAATGGTGCAGCCAGCCATTATCTGGAACGATGCCACTTGGCAACCTGTTAATGGCAGCAGGGATAATGTTTTCTGGTGCGAGCCCAATCAAAGTTATCAATGCATTGAATTTTTCAAACGTACAGTTTTTCTGCCGTAAAACATATTACAATATCCAAGCCAACTACCTTGTGCCCGCTATCAACGCTGTATATAAGCGACAGCAATCTGCGCTACTCGCAGAAGTGAGCCAGACTGGGGAGGACGTGCATGCTGGGGGCGACGCTAGGTGCTGTTCCCCGGGGCATACTGCCAAATACTCCTCCTACAGCATCATGGACCTGACCAGGAACAAGATCCTAGACCTCCAACTAGTTCAGGTAGGCATCATACAATTACATGTAGATACCGATAGGAACTGGTTTTCCACAGTAGTATGGTGGGACTGCTACAGAAGTGGTTGGTCATACAATCATGTCATAAATAGAATATTTCATCTGTTGTCATTGATTAAACTCTTGCATAAACTTATAGTCCAGTGTGGTATGTAATTTTGCCGGATATGTTTGGGGACACTGAATCCAAAAATGGTTGTTGGAATTTGCGGAAACCATCAGAAGTGGCTCTGTCCTGGGGGCGAGGGTGCATGGTGAGCCTACCTGGCCCACTACACCGACTATAACACTGTTTTAAATTTACTTACTTATATCAAGTATGTACGTCAAATGTAGAAAATGATTGCCAACGGAGACCATTGAGCCAGGATAACATACAACTTATATTTACACCATATAAGCTTAAGCTAAATGTTTGTGGACTCAGGCATTGACATCCCACTTTGGAAATGCACAATGTGCAGTTTATTCCATTAAAATATCCCGTTTGTAAGCAAAATTATCACCAAAAATCATTCTGAATAACATGAAATGCGCAAATTCCAACAACCGGTTTCCGATTGTTGTTTCCAAAAATATATAGTTTTGCTTTTCCCCAGACATATCCGGCAAAATTGTTTTATTCGACAGAACACAATGGACTATTAGACAACTCGTCTAATACATGTAATTTCAATATTCAACAATCACACATAGAGGTGTACTTGACTGGAGAAATGGGGCCTATGGGCTATGCGACCAGCATAGCCACATGCGCATCTGCACAGTCTGATCAGGGACTACATCATTTGTACATTGTTCACAGCCACACGTTCACTACATGTATGTATGTATCGATGTCCTTACAGAGCAATGAGGTGAAGAACTCGTACGCAATGGAATTGGAAGGGCTGAAGAGATGCCTGGCCTACCTGACGGAGAAGGAGGTGAATGTGACCGACCTTGTTACTGACCGCCACAGCCAGGTTAAGAAGTATATGCGAGAGAGCACCAACATTCGCCACTGGTTTGATGTATGGCATGTCGCTAAAGGTATGCATGATTTAGATTCAGATTGCCTTTCATACATGTACCAGGTGTACATGATTTTGTGCCACCACATCATGCCAGAATGATGATGCAGCAGTCATACAATGCACTTGTCCTACATGTACCGGCACATGATGTAAGAGATTACTAAAATTGGCTGACTATGAGGTTCATTCTTTCCTGAAATCCAGTTCACCTGGTTTAATCAGCCGTTTCATCATTGACTTTCTTGTATGCGAGAGTCTATTCAGGTTATATACCTAATATATACAAGGCGTATGATTAGTGTACTACAGTAAATACTATCACTGTTTGGGTATGGCTGAATGATTCACGTGTGGTCAGGACATGTAATCAGATCAGGTTCTTCTAATTTCAGGATTTAATGCATGCATATCAGTGAGCGATATTTTTCTCACATTTCTAGTTTATCTGTATCAATGACAATGGATTACAACAATTTCAGGTATCTATAAGAAATTGGAGGCGTTGGGGAAGACGAAGAAGACCGCTGTTGTCGGGGAGTGGGCCAGGTCGATCAGTAACCACATCTACTGGTGCGCGGCGAGCAGCGGGGGCGATGGCGAACTCGTGCAACAGAAGTGGTTCAGTATCATGAACCATGTCACCAATGTCCACGTTGGCCATGGAGACAAGTTCCCGGAGTGTGCTCACGAACATCTTGAGGACCGTGCATGGCTCAGAAAAGGTAGTTATTATGTATACTATTCATAATTATATAAGCCGCAATATTTCACAATCACTGGTGCATTATTATTGATGCTGCAGAGATATTTATTGAAAATGGGCTATATGCCCTAGGCTACTAATTTATTTATTTTTTTTTAGTCGTTGTCCTATCAACGCATTGCGAGTTTTATGCATGTAGTCCATGTACATGTATCAGTGGAATATGGGTGTTCACAAGCATTAACACATGTACAAAATGTATGACAAAATATACCGTACAAGTTCTAACCTGTGAAGACTTGTCATTCCTACATGTATAAATGTTTTTTGTACACACAAAGTTAATGTGTAATGCATATATATGCTGGTGTGTTGTAGGATTCTGGCCGTACCTGCAGTTGGAGAAGGTGATTAAAGGACGGCTACTCGTTAAGGATGTGAAGAAGCTCTCGCCGGCCGAGCAGACCTCGAGCTTGGAGTCGTACCATAAAGTAGTGTGCTTCTTCGCTCCAAAATTTGTTCACTTCGAATTTCCACAGATGCAGGCAAGGTTAGTACACATGTACGTTTCGCTAGCAGTTATCTCTTAGATCTATAAGCCAAGGGTGGAATGGATAATTACACATATGCCTCGCACTAATTATCATCAGAAAAAATATATGTATATTAGGTGTTTTGTGAAAAGTAGCTCCTGATCAGACTGTGTGGATGTGCAGGCTGTTGTGAGGCTATTCTGGTCGCATAGCCCATAAGCCGAATTTCACTAGTTACAGCCACAAATGTACTACCATGACCGTTCAAATAAGATAACAACAATCAGTGTAGACCCTGAGCCGACTGCGCAGATGCACATGCTGATCTGGGCCTATGCTGCTTGGGTGCTAGGTTGTAGGTTTTCCCATTCGCTTCCTCGTTTACAAGTATGATAAGATTGGTAGTGCTATAAAACATTTGTATTTCTGACCCAAATGGCAGTGCAGCAACATATTTATCAGTCCATCCCAAGAACAATACTGCAGCAGCCAGACCTGGTCACCGTACAAACGATTGGTTTCAACCCATCGGGAATCCCAGTCTACCTCTTTTGGCTTTCTTGTATGCGAGTGTTCTATCTGGTTATTCTAATTCCAGAACTGGATGTATAGTTGATAACAGGACAAGGTAATATTTATATGTAAATACAATTATTTTAATTGGGATGTTACATTTACAGGCTCCAGCTCTCCGCCCTGCACTTCAATGAGAATACCAACAGAGCGCAGGCAGTGTCGAAGAACGGGGAGCCACAGTATCGGATTTCTTATCCTAAGGCGCGACAGGGGCAGGGTGTCGCTGCGGAAGTCAAAGTGCAACAGACATTCGGTATGTATTTATAAGTTCATTCTGCATTCTTCGGACCTTTAGTCATCATTCTGCAGCAAATCTAACAAGCACCCTCCTACAGGGTCAAGCTCATAGAAAGTTCAAAATTCACAGATAATTGTACATTTTTGTTAATATCCTCTAGGCCGGGGTGGAGGGGGGGGGGGACCAGTGCTAATATTGATCACTGTGTACTACACTGGCCATAAATGTTTAGCATGTTTCATAAGCATGATAAGGAACACATATCACTGGCTATTAACATGATTAAGGCCACTGGACACGCTATATAATTGTCCTCTATTTTACTGTTAACAGGTTACATCGATGACTTGATGGACGAGGTACTGGACATGAGAGGGACTCTCAACACCTATACAAAGGCGAAGCTGGCACGATCCTTTGGCCCGAAGACACCTGTACCACTTGCCCAGAGTACACCATTTCGGAAAGCGAAATCGGTAATAGTAGCAGAGAGAGTTCAACGTTTTAATAGCTGAAGATACATTTGTAGTATGTGCACGACGTGGGTGATAATATGTAATTGTGCAATAGAACAGACTCATTAAACAATAACTAATAGACACTGTAGTCTACTCCATCATAAATTGTGATTTGAGAAATGTGGCTTATGATATTTGTGATCCGTGTAGCTCCTGATCAACTAGTGCACTTGTGTTGCTTGGTAATGAACTGTATTGTTTGCTAGAATCATCACGGACGTTTCACAGGTGAAAATCGTAAAGTGTAGCTCCTGATCAGACGGTGAAGATGTACAGGTTGATATTCACATTTGTAGTTGTTTATGTAAAGTTATGTGACATGTGTTCATTCAGCGTATTTAAAGCCACAATACTGTTCTGATGGGAATTGCTTCCGGATTGCAGTCACCACACATGCTGGAAGGATTCGTCTGTCTTTTTTTGGAAGAACCTTGTAGATCCATCTTGCAAATCGTCTATACGCGATGTATCGGTAGGTCCTGGAAATTACAACAAAGGATATGTTAAGCTAAGATTACATATATATGATATTTACTTTTTCTAATCCTCTATAGGTTGACGAGGATAAAATCAGTACATCTACATTGCTTGTTTGTATCAGCAATGGCTATATGTATATATTAGGATTATTATCTTATATTTAATTGTCGACCCAATTCCCATGCTTAAATATAAGATAATAATACTAATATAGAACCAAATGTAAATAGAATAATATATTATCATGATTACCAGATTTGTGATGGTTGAAGACGACACTTATTGTTGAAAATGCATATTGTTGTTATAAACCCGCTAAACTTGTAAAACATCATTGTGATAGACACTATATTTCTTTGGTAACGTATCCATATGTGCTCTACATAAATAATACTTACAGTTATTATGGTACATGTAACTATATGACTTGTGTATTACCAGTTTGTCACTTGACATTTTTTTTACCAAGATACCAGTAACCTGTATTCAACATATATATATATACTGATATAACTTACTCGTGAATTGGTTCTTCCTGGAGTCCCTCGGTCTGGATAAACTCATAATATGAGGTCTCCAGAACATGCACGTTCAGGCAGTTTCCCACGAACCCGTCGTGCTCGGTGATGCAGGTTAGGTCTTCGCTCTCAATCTTCCCATCCACGATGTTGGTGTCTCGACAGCATTTGCACTCCTTCAGTGTTGGCATGGGGCTACAGGTGCACCTGAAATTGAATGTCAATATATGTAACAAAAAAGTAAATATTAGGATTTAATTGTTTAATTCGAAGCATCAAGGATGTTTGACTACCGGATTGCAACCAACGTAGTCACTGATAGACTATGAATGTTCATGCTGATCTGTGACTGCACTTGTCACAAACACAGGTGGGCAGCGTGTCATCACATTGTTTATTTACATTATTCATACATAGAAGATATGTGTTTGTATTATATATATTTTGGGGGCATTAGCTTTTGCACATGTCAGTCTTATATTTATGAGTTTAAGTTCATTACTCTACTCCTTTATCAGCTAACACAATTATTAGCTAATGGTGTGCACCTAAAACCGACATATTTATATGTTCTGGTCTTACTTACTTATAAATATCATGAATATGCAAAGATAAATGGCTATGTTTATATTGCTTGTTTATATCAACAATGTTATTACTATGTTATATTTTAGGCTGGGATATAAGATACAAAAATAATACTGATCAATACATACAGAGTACGCGAAAGGTGTCTGACCGAATAAAATGTCAGACAAAAAATAAATGACTGTCTGACGGTATGACAGCCACATTTTCTCATCTTTACCCATTACTTTATGCTGAAAGAATTTCGTTTACATGTATTTGAGAGTCAAATCAGGTCAAGTCCCTTGGAAACATGTGTACACTACTGATATTAATCATGCTAATTAATGTAAATAAAAGAGCAGTTACTTTTGAAATTAGTGTTCTGTGTGTATATTTTGAAATCCATAACTATTAATTAATGCACCTATCAATGTTAAGCCCCAGGGGGGGGGGCGGCGGAGACCCCCGGGGAATTAGACATTTTTCTTTTTGGGGGAGTCTAAATCCCACCCTGGGGCCAATTATTCGTGTCAAAATTCACTATATATTCAACCAAAAATGCCCCCAGGGTGGTTGTTTTTGTATCTAAATCCCGCCCCACGGGACTCATATGGCTGTCTAATTCCCCGGGGGTCCCCGCCGCCCCCCTGGGGCTTAACATTGACAGGTGCATAAGTAGTATTTATAAATGCTACCATTGTGCCATACATGTTGGAGGGGGGACAAGGTTTAGGGAGATGGGGGGAGACGGGAGATGGTGGTGACAGACGCCTCGCTTTGATTGGAACAACCAACCAAAAATATATCTCAATTATAAGGCACAAAATGATGGTGCATTTCTAAAAAAAGTTTTAAAAAATAAAGTGGGTGGGGTATTGTAGTTTAGCTACTCTTCACGAAAAGAAAATCCAAATAAACAGCTGTAAATCTGTGTTATCACGAACTACTGCATATCCCGTACTTTTAATAGTGCAAAATTGCTGTACAATGCTCAAGGGTCACGGATTATATGCGTCAATGGTGATCATTTCACGACATTTGCGTAATTAGAGAGGAAATAAATGGAGGAAAAATCACAAAAAAAACCTCACCATTCGCTTGGACTTGGCACTTCCTCGACCTCCGGCACGAATTCCTCTTCACTTTCTTCATTCTCGGATGAACTAGCGTCCGAATACCCGTCCTTCGCCATCGGCTCGAACATGTAGGGTTGCACATTCACGGAAAAGTCTATCTCGGGGACCTCCTGCATCTCTGTACAGCTATCGGCGTCCATTTTCTTTGTGTTATGGTACAAAAGTGACGTCACGCGGTACAGGTGCGCGATACGGGAGACAACTGGAGTTTCCCAATACCCGATAGCAAGGGGCGAGTAAGTCATCCGCGGCCGTATTTGAAACGGGAATACCACCGGTGGTAATTTGTTTGTTTTAATTCATTTTAATGGTTTTTAATCGGGATTTTTGTTTTAAATGATACATTAGTGAATGTTTTATATAAATATAGCGAAAATAGGAGCGTTTCCTTTGTACTTTA
>CM026393.1:68044693-68123389 GCA_014843695.1 Archivesica marissinica
TATCTCTCATAGTATATCTCATAGTATATCTTATAGTATCTCTCATAGTATATCTCATAGTATATCTTATAGTATCTCTCATAGTATATCTCATAGTATCTCTCATAGTATATCTCATAGTATATCTTATAGTATATCTCACAGTATATCTCATAGTATATCTTATAGTATCTCTCATAGTATATCTCATAGTATATCTTATAGTATCTCTCATAGTATATCTCATAGTATATCTCATAGTATATCTCATAGTATATCTCATAGTATCTCTCATAGTATATCTCATAGTATATCTCATAGTATCTCTCACAGTATATCTCATAGTATATCTCATAGTATATCTCATAGTATATCTCATAGTATATCTCATAGTATATCTCATAGTATATCTCATAGTATATCTCATAGTATCTCTCATAGTATATCTCATAGTATATCTCATAGTATATCTCATAGTATATCTCATAGTATATCTCATAGTATATCTTATAGTATCTCTCATAGTATATCTCATAGTATATCTCATAGTATATCTCATAGTATATCTCATAGTATCTCTCATAGTATATCTCATAGTATCTCTCATAGTATATCTCATAGTATATCTTATAGTATCTCTCATAGTATATCTCATAGTATATCTCATAGTATATCTCATAGTATATCTCATAGTATATCTCATAGTATATCTCATAGTATAACTCATAATATATCTCATAATATATCTCATAGTATATCTCATAATATATCTCATAGTATATCTCATAGTATATCTCATAATATATCTCATAGTATATCTCATAGTATATCTCATAGTATATCTCATAGTATATCTCATAGTATATCTCATTATATCTCTCATAATATAGCGCATACTATATCTCATACTATATCGCATAGTATATCTCATAGTATCTCTCAAAATATTGCGATTGTCTGGCGTGCCCGAGACACTTGGTGAAAACACCGACCAACTTGTAATGGAAGTGTGTGACGCTGTCGGCGCTTGCCTCTCTATACCAGAGATCGCCCGGTGCCATATAATTGGTAGGCGCCGGCCCGACGGTAAACCACGGCAGATCATTGTGAAATTTGCAACGTACCGGTCTCGCCAAAAACTCTATTCGAACCGCACTTAGCTTAGTAACAGTGGCCATAAGTGAGTGTTCATAAATGAAGACCTCACACGGATTCGGTCAGAACTCCTCTTCCAGGCGAGACAACTAGTGAAGTCTCGCAAGCTACTCGGAGCGTGGTCAACCGACGGCACAGTACTTGTCAAGGACAACGATGGCTCCATCCGACGCATCACCAATCGTAAGGACTGGTCAGATGTTGTTGCCCCGACAATGAATTAAACATTCTTTAATGTTGTGTTTTGTTGCTGACATTATGTTAGTACGGGCCTCTACTGTGCAACCAGTTTACATTTTAGTATATTGCCGACGTCAGAGATATTTTACTAGTTGTATATCATTACAGCTGTGGTGCCAGATTTGATCATCAACTGTGGTGCCAGATTTGATCATCAACTGTGTTAATTTTCAATTCGTCTTGATACAACTTCGTGTAAATACATGTAATCCACATGGATATCTTGCCTTATAGTGCAAAGCTATATAATATACTATTGAACAACTGTAATTTAATTCAAGATGGGAACTACACATCCTTTATTACAGCCGCTTTAATATATCTTGCTAAATTGTTTACTGTACAATTATAGTACCGAACTGTTGTTCATATTCAGACTGGGTACTACATGTGTTACTACTCAATTCGTTGAATACAACTCCGTGTATTTATATATTCATGCAATTAAGCAAGTATATCTTGTTTGTTTGTATTGCAAGCTTGAAGTTACCTGAGATATCTGCGTATTTAGACGACCTTAGGTCACAGTAGTTGTTGTGTGGCCTTGAAATTATAGGTAGTGCATACATCCATTGCAATTGAAGCGCATAATTATGATAATGTCTCGGGTAAAGTTACGCTTGTAATACAGCAATAATATTGAACTGTCGTTCAATTCAATCTATATCCTACATGTGCTCAATCTTAACACGTTTATACACCCTCGTATATACATGTAATACGCAATGATGTCTTGTGTTTATACATTTGTTTTACATGTATGCTGTTTACATGGCTGTATACTAAGTTCGGCTATTGACATGTGTAGGAAAATTAAGTATTATTACCATGTCAAAAATGTTTGTGACAGTAAGAGTTATGCCTTGAGTGTTCCTGGAAGAACACGTACAATGTGACATTGGTGTTCGGTAACACATGTACCAATGTCTTGTCTTACCCGAAAATGTATCATTAACTGTAATGGATATCCTCTATGTCTCCTTATTTCCTTAATACTTCCAATGATTATTACCCTCATTTTGTGTTGTTGTCTCACACCTCCCTCCCCTATATCACTGAAAGCGGTTATCATGTATCATTATGTGTGCGCGTTTCTCTTCTCTTTACCGTTTTTCACACTTCCTCCTGGTCATATCCGCTCTGGATTATGCATACTCGAATGCCATTACATGAACGTACAGAATGTTAACAACACCACCATGAGGAAGTTCTACATGAAGAATAACTTTAGACTTTTCACAGTAGACGTATTTCTACTATGCATACATTGTAATGACATATTCCCGCAAAGTTTTCTTTTGTCAGTACAAATTACAAATCTGTATAAGCCAGTATCTATATGTTTAGGAAAACGGTTGCCAGTTAGTCAAATATGTCGCTGTAACAAAATATTTACATTCAATATCATACTTTCGTTTATAATCACTAGTACGTGTCTGCTGGCATTTCTTATAATGCAAATAATCTTATCTGGAGATATACAGTTAAATCCTGGTCCAGGAAACTCTAGTCCACCCCAGTCCACTTGTTCATCAATGTCAACTTGTTTTGACCTCGCTAAACATGTATCATGTGTTCATTATAATGCTCAGAGTGTTCTGCTTTTGACATCATAGCTCTCTCAGAAACTTGGCTCAATGCCAGTATTCCGTGTTCCGATCTTAACTATACCTTCTTCCATGCTCCTGAGAGGAAGGATCGCGAGGGCGACAGTCATGGTGGTGTGCTTCTATACATTAGAGATAGCATTGCCTATACACGTATATTCGATCTTGAACTGCCTGGTGTAGAATGTATATGGATTGAACTTTGCCTTCATACCAAACACATTTTATTTAATGTATACTACAGACCACCGAATACTGATGCACAGTCGCATAACAAAATCGTAGATACTATCCAACTAGCAGTTGATTCTGGAATTAGAGACGTAATTGTAACCGGTGACTTTAATATAAATATCTTGAACCAACAATCTGTTAAGAAAATGTCTTCTATTTGTGAACAATTTTCCCTTACTCAGTGCATCACAGAACCTACACATTTTACAGAATCGTCATCATCGCTTATTGATGTCATTCTTACTTCTTCGGAAGATCTTATATTTGATTCAGGAGTAGGGGATCCATTCTTACAAGATGTCCGCTTTCACTGTCCTGTTATTGGTCTTCTCAATCTCAAAAAGGAAAAAATACAGTCTTATTAAAGACACATTTGGCTTTACGATAAAGGAAATTGCGAACTACTCAGGGAACAAATATCAAATGTTAATTGGAACGACCTCAAGCATGTAGATATAAATAAATATACTAAAAATGTAATTGATATGATTATTAGTATTTCAAAGAATTGTATACCAATTAAGGAGGTTTTAATTAGACAAGGCGACCCACCATGGCTTACTACATACATTCGCAAAATTATTCGACAACGTAAACGATTATACCGAAAGGCAAAACATACTAATAGAGAATGTGATTGGGTAAATTTTAAACAGCTGAGAAACAAAGTAACAACACATATCAGAAGTGCGAAAACAAAACCACACAGATAAACTTGCTGGCAAATTAAAAAGAGAAGAACGATCATCAAAAGGCTGGTGGACTTGTCTGAAATCTTTTATAAAACCATCTAGGTATAGTAGCATACCACCTTTAAAACATAATAGTGAAGTGATATCCGATGCATCTGAAAAGGCTAATATATTTAATGATTATGTTCGGGATCAAACAATCTTAGATGAGACCAATGCAAGCAACCTCCCCGAATTAGAACCGCTTCACTTTCCTCCTCTTGATTCTATAGTTGTATCACCTGATGAGGTTAAAGATATTATAAAGACACTGACTATGGTAAAGGCATCCGGACCAGACTCAATAAACAATCGACTTCTTCTGGAAATCGCAGACGGGGTTTCACTACCTCTTTCTGATCTCTTCAATACATCACTATCAACATGTATGTATCTCGAAGCGTGGATAACTGCACATGTATGTCCTATATATAAGGCAGGTGATCATTCTCTCGTTTGTAATTATCGAGCCATTTCTCTTATTGATACCATAGGAAAGGTCTTTGAGAACATTATTTTTAAACATGTTTTTAACCACCTCCACGAAAATAATTTATTAACACCTATGTAATCTGGTTTTGTTCCATACGAATCTTGTGTGAATCAACTAATGTTCATTAACAACAATTTCAGTCAAGCCATAGATTCTGGCAAAGAAGTAAGAGCGATATTTTGTGACATAAGCAAAGCTTTTGACCGTGTATGGCATGTTGGTCTATTACATAAACTTAAAGATTTTGGTATAACTGGTTCTGTCCACAAATGGTTCTCTTCGTATTTGTTCAATAGAAAACAGCGTGTAGTTATTTCTGGTCACACATCAGAGTGGAATCACATAGCTGCTGGTGTTCCACAGGGATCCATCTTAGGCCCATTGCTAATTATTATATATATCAATGACATTGTAAAAATATTGCTGCTACTATCCAACTATTTGCCGATGATACTAGTCTCTATATTGTCGTTGATAACCCCAACTCAGCCGCTGCTACTCTCCAGTCCGATCTTAATACTATATCGAATTGGGCCAATTTAATCCGTCCAAAACAAAGTATCTGATAATATCTAGAAAGCGTAATAAGCCGTATCATCCACCTCTATTTATGGAAACTCAATCAATCGATGAAGTATCAAATCAAAAGCATTTAGGCCTTCACTTTTCTAATGATCTAAATTGGAAACATCACATGGACTATATGTCTTCTAAAGCCTATCCGAGAATCAATATCCTTCGTAAATTAAAATTTACACTAGATCGCCATTCTTTAGAATGTGTGTATACTTCATTCATACGTCCGCTCCTTGAGTATGGTGATGTTATTTTTGATAACATGTCTACTTTAGTTAAAGACGAAATTGAAAAAAGTTATCAAGAAGCAGCAAGAATAGTTACTGGCACCACGAAACTTGTGTCCATAAACAAACTAATGGCATTTAAATTCCACGTTGCCTCTTCTCTCTCTCCCTCGTGGCGATGGATTCCACCAGGAATGAGGCCTCGAGAGTGATTTATATAAGTTGAAATAACTTGTTTCGCAATCGAGCTAAAATAAATTTGTATAAACTAAACTAATGGCTGAAGTTGGTTGGTAAACACTTGATAAAAGAGGATTAAAACATAAACTGCCTCTTTTCTACAAAATAAAAAATGGACTCACTCCAAATTATCTCTCTGCTCTTTGTCCACCCGACGTCGATACTAGTAGATACAATTTAAGAAATAGAGACCAACTTCAAGTTCCTCGCTCCAGAACCAATTTATATGAAAACTCCTTTTTACCGTCGGTAGTTAGAGCGTTTAATGATTTACCGCCTCTAATTAAACATGCACCATCTCTTGCATCGTTCAAGATGTAGCTTAAAAGTGACGCCAGTCCTATCCCCGACTACTACTTTTCTGGTAATCGCAAGAGCCAAATATTACTTGCCCGATTGAGAACAAATTGTAGTTTTTTAAAAGATGATCTTTTCTCTAAAAACATAATTGATTCACCACTATGCACATGCGGCCAAACTGAGTTAACTTACCATTACTTCTTTGAATGTTACAAATACCATCATTTACGCATTGAACTAGTTAACACGGTTTCACAACTCAGTCCAATATCACTAAATGTTATCCTATTTGGTGATAATTCCTTGGCACCTGGACATAATGAAATAATAGTTTTAGCTGTCCATAGATTCATAGAAAGGTCTAAACGTTTCTAACAATATATATGTAAATAGAGACTGACGCGCTTGCATAATGATACAACATGAAAACTGTATGTGTTATTTCATCGTTTTCTACCCCCTCCCATTCCCCCTTTATCTAGCTAAATGTTAATATACTTATTAAATATTTTGTTCATACTACATAATACGTATATGTCTCAATCGCCTATAGTGCACACATTTATATATTTAATGGAGATAATCACAATAAGCTTTAAGCTTCCGATTAAATCCATTTTCGTTTGTATAGCTATACAATAGATATGTACTGTACATAATGAAAGAATAAATATGTTTAAACCAAAATATATCGCATAGTATATCGAAACAAACCATAATATATCTCATAGTGTATCTCATAATATATCTCATAGTGTATCTCATAATATAGCTCATAGTGTATCTCATAATATATCTCATAGTGTATCTCATAATATATCTCATAGTGTATCTCATAATATATATCATAGTGTATCTCATAATATATCTCATAGTGTATCTCATAATATATCTCATAGTGTATCTCATAATATATCTCATAGTGTATCTCATAATATAGCTCATAGTGTATCTCATAATATATCTCATAGTGTATCTCATAATATATCTCATAGTGTATCTCATAATATATATCATAGTGTATCTCATAATATATCTCATAGTGTATCTCATAATATATCTCATAGTGTATCTCATAATATATCTCATAGTGTATCTCATAATATAGCTCATAGTGTATCTCATAATATATCTCATAGTGTATCTCATAATATATCTCATAGTGTATCTCATAATATATATCATAGTGTATCTCATAATATATCTCATAGTGTATCTCATAGTATATCTCATAGTATATCTCATAGTGTATCGCATAGTATATCTCATAGTATATCTCATAGTGTATCTCATAGTGTATCTCATAGTATATATCATAGTATATCTCATAGTGTATCTCATAGTATATCTCATAGTGTATCTCATAGTATATCTCATAGTGTATCTCATAGTATATCTCATAGTGTATCTCATAGTATATCTCATATTCTAACACGACCCAGCTAATAACATACATACTTGTAGAGTAAACTCTACCTCGGGTTATTCTGCGATATACCTACCTTGAACTATGCTGCGCGCGCACTGTGTTTTGGCTATTACATTTATACAATGCGTGTAAAGTTTTATGAATGAAAGTCATGTGATGTTTGTAAATACTACCGTGGGAATTCGCGGAAGTGAGCTATTTTTAGAATCAGATAATCTCTTGTCCATCTTGTTTTTCTGTTAAGTAACGTTTCAGTTACTATTATGTACAGTTTTATTTGACAAAATAAATAAAAGTATTGATTTATGCACTAGATTGATATTTTCCATAAAAAATAACGTCATCACCCCTTACGCGGGAGGAAATTTCGAAAGCCAAATGCAGCGGAGTAGCACGCATTTGAAGAAAATACTCCTTTGATTCTCGTCTAAAATTATTAAAAGTAAGTCGTGTTAGAATCGAAATAATCAGTACCAACCGTGGTATATCGCAGAATAACCCGAGTTTGAAGTTATTATGCGTAGAAATTTATCACGAAGGCCTTCGTGATAAATTTCTACACATAAGAACTGCAAACTCGGGTTATTCTGCGATATACCACGGTTGATACTTATTATTTCTTAAGTATCGCTCATCACTTCTATGCTTTCATGATATTCGCCGCTACAATTCATACACTATCCATCGTTCAAGTAGGGATTAGCAAATATGAACAACCTGTTAGTCGTTACCAGATAGACATTACACACGGGTGGCACAATCAATGAAACCACTTTCTATCACTTGCCGTTTCCTTTCTCCAATTTGTGTTTTAGATAAGATTATTTCTAACATTTAAAAATGTTGCTCTATTATATGTTTCGCTATTGTTCGCCGAATAATTGTTTTAATCATTTCTTTTTCGCCATTGCTCGCCGAATTATTGGGGCGTCGACCTCCAATCCTGCCATCTCAGGCGCTATGCCACTATTGTATGCTTAGCTAGTAATGTAATGTAACCTTCAAAGGCCATCTCCCTCCTGGTGATGGATTCCATCGGGCATGTGTTCTCGATAGTGATTAATATAAGTTTTAGGAACATGTTTGTCAATCGTGCTAAAATAAATGTGTATACATTAGCTATATTAGATTAGATTTATTAGATTTACCATTAGATTTTCAGTTGTTTGCTTGTCTCTTATGTATACACTATTGTTTTATCTCGTACCCAGATTTTGCCATGTCATGGTGGTGGCCACATATAGAGTTTTAACATATGCCCGCAATTCAATTAAACGTGCATGCCTAATCACGACACCGTGCAGTTGACGTAAACACATGAAAGTCCAGGGTATTTTGTCAGTTTCAATGTTGCTTAATTTGGTGGATCACTTTGGAAAATCACAAAGGTTGCAATTAAATATATTAACATACATAAGATGTATAGCTCATATTGTAATTTCTCAATGAAACGACAACTACGAAATATAAATCTCGTGTGCGAAATGGAATTTAAAATCGTATATAAATGCAAAATAAGAGCATGAAATGACTTATATTGTATTATAATTATATAGAATATAAATTGCAATATGAGTTATAAATCTATAGATGCAACCGTTGTGATTTTCATTAAATACAATTAATATTCGATATATAATACAATATAAGTCATTTCATGCTCTTATTTTGCATTTATATAGGATTTAATATTCCATTTCGCACACGCCAATTACAAATACATCCATTTCGCACACAATATTCCATTTCGTATTTCAGGCGTACCGGTTTTAAACCTAAGCTAATGATTATTATGATACAATATTCATACGGTCACCAGGTGATGCAAATCTTTGAAATCATTTTTAATAATTTCAATCAATAATTGAACAATTACAATGGCAGTACAGCTTACTATCTGCAAAGAAAAACCAGCTATTGGTAATTAACGATTTATTTCTGATTAATGGTTTTCGTCGTGCGTGTTAATTAACACATGTTTAGATACACAATATTTCGGATACAATTTTAATTTGGGGTTATGTTCTAACCTAGTCCTATAAATAAGACCTCTACATAAACATGTTTTACCTGTTATTTCGATGTCTTATCGATAAAGCTCATTTTCGCATAGAGCACTTTCCGCCCTGATCAGATGGCGGGATTTCTGATAAATATTTTGAAGCTTTTCGGACATAACGGTTATAAAAAAATAATAAATGTGTGCATTGGACGATTGGTGTTAAGAATGCCGTACCGGTAATCGGCCGTCTAATGTTTTTCGGTGAATATCTTCTAGTCTGTCTCTTTTACATCAAGTGGAATAATATTACTAAGTAAAATGATCATTTTCTGCATTTAATGCAATTGTCTAAACTGAGATTGCTGAAGTAGTCGCTATAGGACCAGGGAACTTACGTATCGAGTACTCTATAGCAGCTACTCTTTACCAGGATAAATATGCCTGATTTGCAGTGTTGTCTGAGCGTATGTGGCATGCTTGCTTCGCACTGGTTCCCAGAATGCTTCACTTCCGGTCCAGACGGTGTCTCCATCTTCCGCGTCAGACTGTGGCTCTTAATGAACCCAATTGCCATTCACTACACTCCTCTCCACTTTATTATAGAAAGACTTCATCCACATCATTCTGGCAATGGGTCCGTTCTTCAGGCACAATCGGTCTGACCGGCTTGTGACATCTCTCGACGGAAATGACATTCTCTGGACCTACTTGGTGTCTGACCCCCAAGTAGGTATCTTCCTAGTTGTCTACTTTTCCTGGGCAGGCTTAGCCGATGTAAGCGGTTAACCAGTACTAAGTCCATTACTGAACCCCTCTATGGCTTAGTGTCTGACCCCTAAGCTTACACCTACCTTTCCTGGGCAAGCCTAGCCTACATAAGCAGTTAACCAGTACTAAGTCCATCAATGAACCCATCTCTGGCTTAGTGTCTTACCCCTAAGCTTACACCTACCTTTCCTGGGCAAGCCTAGCCTACATAAGCAGTTAACCAGTACTAAGTCCATCGATGACTCCATCCCTGGCTTAGTGTCTTACCCCTAAGCTTACACCTACCTTTCCTGGGCAAGCCTAGCCTACATAAGCAGTTAACCAGTACTAAGTCCATCGATGAACCCCCCTCTGGTTTAGTGCCTTACATCTAAGCCATAATTCCAAGCATTTCTACTTTTCCTGGGCAAGCTTAGCCGACTTAAGCGGTTCACCAGTACTAAGTCCCTCACCGGACCCGAATCCAGATCTGGCTTAGTGCCTTACCCCTAAGCCATAATTCCATGCAATCCGGTCCTTACGGTCGGCTTACTTGGGAGGTTGATGATGCAAGTAAAGACGACGTGCGTTGTCCACCGCCGTCTTCATCACATCATCCCCTTTGCCTCCCCTGATCCTGGGTCACTTCGCAAGTCTGTGTCTCTTTCTGATTCGAACTTACACCTGCATAGTTCAGCCTTTTAGCTTGAACTGGCTTGCCACCGTTGTATAACTGATTTTCTGCAGATCCCTTTGAATCCCCGTAGACCGACCAGTTCCCGCCTTGGCTACCCTTAGTACTGATCCCAACGCCGACATGCGCATTGTCGACCGCGGATCCCTGTACTCTTTGCGGAACCAACGAGTCTGCAATGTCTACGATGTCCATGGACGATTCTAAATCTCCGTAGACCGACCAGTTCCCTCCTCGCCTACCCTTAGTACTGATCCCGACGCCGACCTGGGCATTGTCGACCGCGGATCCCTGTACTCTTTGCGAGGCCCAAGGGACTGCAATGTCTACGCTATCCATGGACGATCGTTTATCTCCATAGACCGACCAGTTCCCTCCTCGATTGCCCTTAATACTGATCCCGACGCCAACATGTGCACTGTCGACCGCGGATCCCTGTACTCTTTGCGAGGCCAACGGAACTGCATGTCTACGATCTCGATAAATGATCCGTATTTCTCAGTATTCACACCAACCACAAGGCAGATCCTCAGGCAGCCTTTGAGCACACGCTTCCTCTCTTGTAGGTATTCTAGACAAGGAATCTGCGTTTCCATGCTTATTGCCTGGCCGGTGCCGTAGCACCATATTATATTGAGATAGCTTCTCGAGCCATCTCGCCAACTGCCCATGTGGTTCCCTGAACCGCATCAACCAGGTTAGACTCGAGTGGTCAGTCCTAACCGTAAAGGGTCTCCCTAACAGATAGCGTCGATATTGGCGTGTGAACCGCACGACTGCTAAAAGTTCTTTTCTAGTAACACAGTACTTGCGCTGCTCGCGAGTTAACACGCATGGTTTGAGCTCAGGTTCCACCAGTCTGACTGATGGGACCTCCCCCAGATCACTCTGCCTGTGTATGTCCTGTTCAGATTCACATGTTATCTGTGCATCTGCATACACATTACTGTCCGTCTCTAGGAACTCTTCTACTGGATAGGCTCTGCCGATCTGGATCCCTTGTTTTAACAAGCGGTGTTTATCACTTGGGTTGACAACACACACAATCGGAGCCGCCCCTGCACCACAAATTACTCTCGGTACAAGGACTTTCAGACTATCTACAGGTTCAGCGTAGTACTCGGGCATCTCGCAATTAAGAATACATTTCACCCTCATCACGGAGTTATGGTCTGGTGTTTGGCCACTGTAACCCGAGCAACCACAGGCGTTTCTGCACTGTTACCTCCATACAGGTTTATCTCCTGCCCATCAAACACCAATATGCCTCTACCCATGTCTAACACGGCAGACCCTCTACATAATATGTCAAAACCGAGGAGCATATCTTGTTCGATTGGAGCCACATAAATTTGCTCGCTATACCACTGTGCGCCAATCTTTAACCGTACAGGTTCTACCACCAAACCCTTCATACTCATCTGTCTACCTGCAGTCATGAGTTTTACCTCAAGTAACTTCGGAGGTGGTTTCTGTAGCGAGTTATATAGCCTATCTGAAATGATCGACAACTGGGCTGCGGAGTCTACTATAGCTGTTGCTTCCATACCAGCTACCCAGACTTTCATGCTGAACTCTACCCGTTCCAGTTTAATGGCGACGGGACGCATACTTGTCACCAGATCTTGGGCAATTCCGCTTGAAATGTCCCTTTTCTCCACAGCCAAAACATTCACCAGCTTTCGCCCTACCTTTAGCTGGCCTGGTAGTTCCACTACCCCTCTGCTGCTTTACCTCTGCAGCAATTCTGTCCAGCCCTATCCGTAGCTGTTCCTCCAACTGAGTTTGCAACGTTTTCATTATTGCTCCAATAGAGGTCAGTTCAGGGGTGCCTTCACTCCCTTTCCCTCCTTTATTGGGCAACGTTGCTCGGTCTTGTACCGCATACACAGCGCGATGGTCATCCTCATGATCCATCTTACGCTGTACACGTTTGGTCTTACCAAACATTGCTTGGTGTACGTGCTGGTAGCGACGTACATCATTCATGGCTTCCTCCATGGTGCTAGGGTTTTGTATGCACACATGATGCCCCGCTTCACGATCCACCAGCCCCTGGCAGAAGCGAGCTATTGGTTGCTGCGTGGAATCGTATTCGGGCAGATCGCGAAATGCCTTGGTGGCTAATGTAAGGACTCTATCTGCCCAATCCTCTAAAGCCTCTGTTTGTGACTGGGCTGCCTGTTGAAACCGGACCTGTGCTGTTGCCGGAAGCTCTCTCGCACCAAACCGACTAGCTTTTGCATGAGTCTGCGATAAGACAGATCTTCTTTACGCTCAGTTAATATTGCATAGAAATCTGCAGCTTTTCCGGTCAGGCTCCAGCACAGACAATTCAAGCACTCGTCCTTTGTCCAATCACATGCATGTGCAAAACGGACAAACTTTGCTTGAATGCAGTCCAATTACCCTTGCCATCATACGTTAGATTTTTGGGCAACATGTTGATGACATCTCTAGCCCGTTATCGCCTATTAAGCAGGTCCTGGCCTGCTACCTTGCGACCTTTGTCAATACGACTAGGTCGTATACTGAATTCGTCATCAGTACTACTGTCGCTATCATCGGGTGCATAATACCTCTGCGACTGGGTCTCGTACACAGGACCTTACCCGTGTTCCACTGAACAAATCGGTCGCATGATGTCCAACACGATGTGTACTATGTTCCCAACTTATCGGGTCATACACATTAGGGGCATATTCCGGCTTTCGTGATGCTCCCGGCGAAAATGGATTCCCACCAGGAGGTGTGCCATATGCATCACATTGATGGAGCCTACTTTCCCGTTTATAACTTTTATTAAGGGGGTAGCGCTCCTCAGCAGTAGGTGGGTTAGGCAGGGCAGAGTCTTTCACTCGTATACTCTCTATTGATGCCTTTCCTACCACCCTCTGCTCAACCAGACCAGTCGCCGTGTTCAATGTATTAAGAACATCGGTCCAATCAGACTGTCTAGCCTCCTCGGTGTACTTTAATGTATCACCGAGCGGTTGAGCATAATGATCATCATGATCAGACTCTGAAGAATGAGAACAGCCTCACTGCTCAGTTTACTCCTTGTAATGGAGGATAACACCTCCGGAGTGATATTACCACTATTCTCCCTTATGAGAATGATCGTATGGGCAAGCCTCGCTTTAATCCCAGGGATCGTGACCAGTTGCTCAATAGTTGCATAATTAATGGGGATTTGGTTCCCTTCTGGGACTAAGTTACCTTCAGACATAGTTCCAGGTATATTATGCTACTATATAGACAGACAACACTTACTTGTGAGTTTTTCCAATTTCCTGAAAAACAAAAGCAAACGGAGATACTACACAGGACAGAGACTCTCCTTCCCCTTTTAAGAAAGTTATTTACTATCAAATGGGACGAGACCAACTATAAAGGCCAGGAAACTGTTCCAATGTCGTAATTCCGTTCACTTCCGGCAATGCAAGTGCGTAGTTGTCCGACAGTTGTTTTATATCAGCAAAAACAAGCAAACTGCGCCTTATTTTTGTGAAATCGATGGGTAAAGGACGTCTTACGCCTGTCCCCAATTGATTAAAACCGGATTCCCCAGTCTACCAAGCAGCCTCCACGCTCTTCCAACACCTGCGTTTTTTACAGCCTGAAAATCACACAGCAGGTGCTCGCAGTGTTTTTCTAGTATTTCACGGCGTGTAGTTCTTTATCCAACAAACTTCTGACACCATTGAAGTAGTCGCTATAGGACCAGGGAACTTACGTATCGGGTACTCTATAGCAACTACTCTTTACCAGGATAAATATGCCTGATTTGCAGTGTTGTCTGAGCGTATGTGGCATGCTTGCTTCGCACTGGTTCCCAGAATGCTTCACTTCCGGTCCAGACGGTGTCTCCATCTTCCGCGTCAGACTGTGGCTCTTAATGAACCCAATTGCCATTCACTACACTGCATAACAAATGTTCAAAATAAAATACACTTTCACTCGCTTGTGATTTCAACGGCTCCAGTGACGTCTCGGCCCCCCGACACCTCGGCCCCATATATTTTTGTATAGGATATTTTTTTTATAAAAAATATATCTATAATATTTAATGGGCAGAAGGGTATGAAATTGTATTTTTTATGAATAATTACACCAAATTCGATATCCACGCCAAGGTATTTGGCTGAGGTGACCGACTCAAGTAGGACTCCATGGAGTTTATAATGACTGGGAATAGGATGTTTCCTTCTGGTGACGTGGCTAACTTGACATTTGGAGAGGTTAAATTCCATGTCCCACCCCAACTCCCACTCTTAAGATCATTTTGTAGTGTGACCGATTCATTTGCAGATGTCAGTGATAGATAGACTGCAGTATCATCTGCAAAGATACAAACTTTGGAACTGGTGTTTTGTGGGAGGTCGTTTATGTAGACTATGAAAAGCAGGAGTCCAAGTACGGATCCCTGTGGGACTCCAAAGGTCACCGGAATGGCCTCTGAACTAATACCATTAAGGACAACTGACTGGAGTCTATTATCTAGAACACTCTTAATCTACCTTAATGTTTGACCTCTGACTCCATAGTCATGCATTTTTAATAGTACGTTCTCGTGATTGACCTTATCGAAAGCCTTACTGAAATCTAATAGGATGAGAGCTACCTGATGCTTATCGTAGGCAGAGGTAACCATGTCATTGACTAGCATTACTAGTTGGGCCACGCATAAAACTCTAAAACCATGCTGCAAACAGGGCTGGGGTATTCGTATTCATCTGTATTCGAATACTGATTCTTCAGTATTCGTAAGTATTCAGTATTCATGACTTTTTTTTAATACAAGTATTCGTATTGTATTCAAATACATTTGAAATATCACTGTATTCATGAATACTTTTTGAATACTTTTGCATGTTACTTTTTAAACATCATAATTAAGTCATCTATGCAATAAAAAGTTATTTTAAAAGTATATATCACTAGAAAATTACTATTTTTATTATTGTAGATTAGCAGACACTATAAATTAATCTATAATTTCTAAATATTTTTATTAGTACTATAAATAAATTGTTTAATTAATTGTCCTTGATAATTATTCTGTTAATATTTTAAAAGCAGGTGAGAAAATTGTGAAATTAGCTCCATAACATTTTAATTACAGAATCAGTGATTTTAAACTTTGCTGAGGAAATCTTATGATTATCTCCATTGAATTATTATATTATAGGAGTTAATCTTAAATGTCAAACAGCTAATATTCCTAAAAGGTATTAAAACATGAGTTCATCATAGGTGACCCTGGTCAATAGGTGAGCAGGTTTATGATAACACCTTCAATAATTCTATAGCATAATTACTAAAGATCAGAGCAATATCCTTAATTAAAAAAATAATTACTGCTGTTGTTAGCTTTTACAGGTGTAATTTATGCATATGCTCAAATATTATTATGTGCTGAATTAGTTGTACTATGCTGTCTCTCACAATTAAACTTCTCTAATAATTGTGCTATAAATGTTTATTTATTTTGTGATACTATTAAAACATGTTGAATAAATAATACACCAATATTTTAAAACATTGATATATGTAAATGGTATAGGTTGGTTGTGAAGTAGTTTGAATCTTGCCCATATCTGATTTCATGTACAGAAGATTATAAACTAAAATAAACATTGTATATATATATATATGAGATGTTCTTGTTTTAGTTTTTTTTCTTGTTTAGTCATACATATATAATATTCAAAGAGAATGTATTCCAGTAGTCGAGTATTCGAATACATTACTAAAGTATTCGTATTCGTATTCAAATACATTTATAAAACAGAGTATTCGTATTCATACATTTCCAGAGTATTCGTATTCAAATACTTTCCTAATGTATTCACCCCAGCCCTGGCTGCAAATGGTACAGAATACTGTTGTTAGTGTTTTACTATAATAGGTGGACTATATGTTCTAGTACCTTGCATAGAACACATGGCAGTGAGATAGGCCTATAGTTGGCAGGGTTTGACTTGTCCCCTTTTTTGTAAATGGGAGCAACATTTGCTGACTTCCACTGGGCTGGCAGTGATCCTTCGTTGATGGATTTTTGGAATAAGGATAGGTGAGAGTTCTTTAGATAGGGTTTTAAGTATGATTGGCTTAATTCGGTCAGGACCACTACATAATACATTGTTATTATAGATAAGATGTGTTAAACCGTAAACCTCTGTGGAATCTTAAATAAGAAAACAATGTTATAACTTCGTGTTTATTCATGTGACTGAATTAATTTTGGTTCATACGAATCAAGTCCGTATCACTTTCAACATGGGAAGAAACTTCTTATTTTTTTCTTTCTTTCTTCCAGGCCCCCTTTCGGAGTAACCACATTTATTGTCCACGTCATAGGTCGAGTAGTGGTCGAGGAGCATCCCCTATTCGCCTTACAATGTATATATACAATATTCATAATAGATATATGTACATTCATATGATTTACATAGGGTTTTCTTGCACAACCAAAAAAAAAATATAAAAAAAATTTGACAGACACAACAAAAACACATACAACAAAAATAATTTTACCCCCACCATATCATACAGCATCTTTATATCAATATGACAAAGGGAGCTCAATAACTTATACTCGAATAACACACACACACACAAATACACACACTCACAAACACCCGCCTGTCTTATCGTTGTCCGTGCGTATATAGATAAACTTGTATATCTTGCTTCTCAATATTTCTACCTTAGATGCGTTTACATACATGAGGTAATGCTTTTAATATTGACAAAGTTGTACAGTTTGGTAAAAAAAAAAAATCAAATACAACAACATTTCAACACAGCTCTGGCATAAATACGTTTATAGATTCCCATATTCTTCTAAAGTTATCTATATTATTATTAACAACTGCAGTCTTTTTGTTTATATTGTAATAATATAATATGATATGTTTTGCTCCTATTACTGTAAGGGGGCATTCTTGCATTTTACATTTATATATATACATTTTCAAAAAGATAATTATCAAATTCTTTGCTATCTCGTTATTATTGAGATTAATGTATCCAAAGATCATTGTATTTTCATTTAAAGGTGCAAATAAGTTTATTGATGGCGTTAATAAAGCAGTGATTAGTTTCCTAGTTGCATTGCATCCCCAGAATAAGTGTTCTATTGTTTCATTCTCAGTCTTACAGAAGGTGCAACGTGTGCTGTCCTTGTACTTTATTTTATATAGTAAATCGTTTGTTCCTAAAATTCTATGTAATATTCTTATTTGGAACCACTGTATTTTAGAATATTTTGTTATATTGAAAGGCAAAGAATAAATTTGTTTCCACTCCTCTTTATTAAATGTTACACTAGGCTTTTCTAACCATTTTGCTTGACTAGTTGGCATAGAAGTATTGTTATTTAGGATATTATACATTGTTTTTGACCCTTTCTTATTTATAGTTATGTCTTTTAGAGTGGGTGGTAATGTTGGTCTGGGTGGTATGACAATGTCGTTTGTAGTTATATTGTACGTTATTAATAGTTTTACAGCATTTAAAACACCCTGATAAATTAGATAGTTTGTTGTGACATGTTTGTATGTTTTCTTAAATTCATCTAATGTTAAAAAGGTGCCATCAAAATTTAAAAGGTCAGCTATGTAATGGACACCTGCATCAAACCAGGATTTTAAGAAGACACTCTTCACACCAATGTGATTATTATGATTATTATGATTATAAAACAAGGGTATGTTACCTATACAATATTTTTTCACTGCACTGTGCTCTATCAAATTAGAAGGTGTCCTTCCAAAACATGTTATTACTTTCTCTAGATAGTTTTTCAACATAGTATTTTCCGCAATGGAATCATTTCTGCATTTCAAGTTTTTCATTAACAATACTTATCCAACTTCCATTACCTAATATTCTTCTTAACCATGTAAGTTTTAAAGCCTTTATGGAAGCAGTTATATTGATCATTTTTAAACCTCCCCATGTGTACTCATTTACTAGAATATTGCTTTTTATTTTGGCAGTACCTTGCCAAATAAAATCGTAAATTAATGTATTTAAGTAATTAATAAGTTCCTCTGGTGGGTTTGGCAATGCAATAAATAAGTGGTTACGAGTGGAAATTAATAGTTTTAATAACAGTTATTTTTCCAATAGGTGTTAATATTCTTCTTTTCCATTGTTTAATAACGTTTTGGATCTTTTCAATTTTATCTTTATAATTTATTTCTATTATCTTGTTCAAATCTACATGGAAATGTATGCCTAACATTTTGAAACTATGTTGATTCCAAGATAATTTTCATCTTGTTTTTATACTATCACTAGAAAATTTCTTTCTACCTATCCATACAACATAGTCTTATCAAAGTTTACATTTAATCCAGATATAATAGCATAATCCGATAAAGTATTTAATGTCTGATTTGTGTCATCTGCAAATTGTGATAATTTATGTTCTACGTTATTTATGTCAATTCCTTTAATATGTTTATTGCTTTTTATTTTCAAAGACAAAACTTCTGCACACAAGATGAATATGTAACAGGATAAAGGGTCTCCTTGCCTACATCCACGGCCAATTTTTATAAAATCTGATAAAATTCCACATTGATTTACCGCAGACTGTGCAGCTTTATATAAAATATCAAACCACTTTTTAATGGATGACCCAAAATTAAAGAAGGATAAAGTCTTCCAATAATTCTATTCTGTTTCATTCACATACATACAAATATACAAATACATCCAAACACCATATATCACCACTTTTCTTGGTGAGGAAGTAGTCCTTCTGTATTATCCCGGAAACAAAATAATAATAGTATAATAATTATATTAATAAAGATGATAATTATTAAAGAATTTAAGATTTAGATATATCACATTTACTATATATATGTAGATTCTGGCATAAAACTACATGACTTTGTAGTTCTTATCTCAATCATTAGTCAATAAGAAGTTTACCTGTAGCGGTGTACACTAATTGGATTAAAATGTTTATCGGTGTATTACAGACGCGTGCCAATGCACAGCAGTCCGTTAATGCACACCTTATTTCCAGTATATTTAAACTAGTCCCCTATGTTTATCAGCAACAACACAGACGCGTGCCAATACACAACAATCAGTAAGCGAACAATTTATATCAAGTATATTTAAACATAACGGCAAATTACAGCTGCCACCGGTCACATCGGTCGTATGATATAGCATGCTGTAGCGGACGTACCTCAAGATCACACCTGATACAGAGATCCATAGTGTTATGAGCATCCGATAATTGAGCTTATTTACCCTCGCCTCTGGCGAACCATATGGGCGAAATGTGAGCACCCTGTGTGTGTTTTACGTTTATTTATCGTCGCTACCGGTTTCCCATTTGAGCGACGGGCAGTTTACCTAACAACACTTTTCCTGAGCAGGAATTATGAGCATGCACCAACCTCCATAAGAAACTGCCAACTTTTTCATATAAATGAGACAGAGCGGGGATCGAACCCGTGACCATCAGAGATGATAGGTTACAGTGGTATACAAGTCAGCGACCGTAACCACTCGACCACGGAGGCGGACCTGTGCGAGCATCCTTTGTGTTTACGTTTATTTATCGTCGCTACCGGTTGCCCATATGAGTGATGCCTCCTGAAGAGATTAGTCATTTTAGATTTTTGGAGGATAGTGCATGATACAGACAGAGACCCATTCCAGAGTCTCCTCTGGTTATTTTACGTGCACGGTGTAAAGCACCCACACGAGACCTCGGTTTAACGTCTCATCTGAAAGACTGTTATTTTATTAGGATCAGACGGGGGATCGAACCTGCGATCACTGGACTACAGATCCGTCGCGAGCATCCTACTTTTGATAAGGGTTATATAGTTGTCGTGAGATGTACCAATTATTCAATCAAGACTCTAAACATATTCATTGTCGGCATCGATTGTCTTTAAACTACATTGTACATACCAATCAACTAACGAGCAGCGTCAATTACGGCAATTACTCATAGCTATTTGTGAGGGCGTTACGTGTGCGGCAAACTTATAATTAAGTTTTAATGATTACTTTATACAACTTCAATCACAGTAACATCCAAATTCGGTTACAAATAACGTATGCAAGGCTTATAATTTTAACTATAATATATTTTATTGCATATTTATTTATTTAAATATAACATATTTATAGCAAACAATCCAAAAACCAAGTAAAATGGAAACGCATGGATACATTTTCAGAAGAGCATAGATGGTTGTGGTGTATAAAATTGTTAATTTCTTGCTAAACTTGGGTAATATATAAATTTGGATAGGTTTTGAACAGTTTTCCTCTTAGTCTCTGTAAGTAAGGTAATAAACGTTTGTTCGGTCGGCCAAGTGTAATAGTAGCATTTCAGATAAAAAAATTCCGTAAATCTCTAAATTTAGGGCAAATAAGAAGAAAATGATACTCACTTTCGGTCATTCCAATATATACAGATTCGTTCATTCCGTGGTAAGTTTGTGTAACGCCCTTGTTCTATTGCTAGTTCATGGGATGATGTCCGAAATTTGGTTAACGATATTCTAAATTTATCATAATGTCAAGATATTTTTCTAATTGAAATTCATGTTTAATCAAGTTATGCGTTTCAAGACGCGTAGAGTTATTGATTGATGAATACCACTGTTGAAGATAGATATCAAGTATTCGTTGTTTTATTGTAATACAATTGATAAGCATATTAAACTGATTTTGCCATATATATGTATTAAGTTCTTAATATTATACACATAGCACATCCTAAATGGTATTTAAATTATCTAAATAAAGTGTTTAAATAAATAACTACAGGTATGTTGATAACAAATTTTAAAAATGGGGTCGATGTGTTTTGGGGCCGACGTGTTGTGGGGCCGAGATGACGCTTTACCATTTCAACATGGCGTCGAAAATAGTACCTATTATCGGCCGGTCTTGAAAATTGATTACAGTTAAGTTCCAAAAAGCTAATTAACATTGGGCATAATAATAATTGTTACTCGAAATGGAGGAATTTAACACCCAACAAATTATGTGTACTCTTCAATATGGGATAAGTTGTTTCATGGAGAGAAATGTCACTTAATGTGGAGAGTGGCACACCATACTATCTTGCTGCCGATTTTACTGGCAACCCCATGTCTCTAACAGCCTGATATGCATTGTGTCAATGCACTTGGCATATAGAGACGCCATGTTGGATTTGGAAAAAAATGAATGAAACTGAATTAGCATAAATAGTAAATATCTTGGACAATAGTATTTTTGAAGAAAAAATGTTAAAAAGCTGTAAGAGGAATACTATATTTGAATTGACCTGTAAAATGCGCATTATAACATTGTCGCATAACTATCACATGACCTTCCTGAGCAGCCGATGAAATTTCTCATTTTACAAAAACAAACATATTTCTTTATATTTACAGGGATCAGTTTAGAGGGCGATGTGGGCGAAATTGTCGCCCTAGGGACCCTGACTTCGCCCTCTGGGGGCCCCACTTCTTCCTTAATTTTTTTTGTTTTTACGATTTTCAAACAAAATTTTGTCTAGTAAGACATTGTGGGGCCGAGATATTATATATCTGGCCCATTATAAAGCACTCCTTCTATTCAAATGTTGTATTTAATGGTTGTACGGTGCATTTTAACCCTATTTTGTAGAAGTATATTAACTCTTTCCTCCACAGATACGCCTTTCTTGTACCCTATACATTACTCCACAGATACGCCTTTTGTGTACCCTATGCATATCTCCACAGATACGCCTTTCTACGCATATACATGATTCTGATACATATACGCCTGCAGTTTTGGAGTTCTAAAACAAAACCTAAAGTTTGCAAATTTTATCTTTAGAAGATCATTATCTAATATTTTGGACATTTATATAATGATTTATTTTGAAAAACAATGATGCTTACATTTGAAATTCCACGGCAATCATCAATTAAAAATATCTCCTACAGGTGTTATATATATCACAGCTGGGTCAATAATGCTGGCATAATCATGGAAAATTACTTGGGCGTTCTAAAAATAGATATATGTAATAGACAGGACTTTTAATTAGTGTACTATGTAGCTCTCTAGGCTGGTTTGATTTTCTGAAATTCGTGAGGTCACGACTTTTATACTTATGTGTTAACATAAAGATCAAAGAGGCATACGTCACAGCTTAGCTTTGAATGCAGTAAGTCACAGAGTTTAACAAGGAATTTATTTATCATGTAAAATTACTGGGTTTGTTAATTGATAATTTCTGAAAATGTGTGCAAGGCGTGTGCATTATAATGAGACAACCAATCAAATTTAATACATGCATAGATCACAGGCAGTATGCCATTGATCACATTTGCATAATTGACGGTGTTTGACAGCAGCTGTGAAAACACTGGTTTTCTGTTTATTGTTTTATTGCCTCCCGGGGCAATAAATGGTCTGGATCAAAGTAAATGAAACTTGTATTTATACAACACTTGTATATTGTACATATGTCAATACAATACACAGGACACATCAATATCCCAGATATTAGGACATTCATTGTCTTTATAACCTAATTGAAAAAGACAGGCTTACCATACAAATATGAGTTTGATACTGTTCGAAAGAGAATTTTATTCTCTACAAACTTTACATTGACCAAAATTCAGTTTAATGAAGATTTCATTCAGTAATTTTGCTCCCCCCAGCTGGGCAGGGGTTAGAATATCCCAGCTGTCGCACTACAGAGGGGTACAACCCCCCCAATGTGCCTGCCTGTTTGCCGTGGGCGGAGACCTGTGTCGCCTGATGAGAGGATCCTGGTGGTTGAGTAGAATCAGTGTTGGCAAATAAGACCCTGTTTCCACAACACACCACTTCGGCCTTAAGTTGGGTTAAACGGGAGGTCAGGAAAGCCCGTCCTTGATCAATCGGCTGGTCATGCCGAGCCCTAGGGCATCGTTAATCTTAAACACATATTTTTTTTTAATTTGTCTTGAAAACAAATATTGATTCTCTATATATTTATACTCTTTCATTGTCTTCTTTTTGATGCCCTAGAAGGCGGTGGCTCATGGGCTAATCGGGTGAAAGTTTGATGTTTGATTGACTTTTGTAACCTCCCAAGGATAGTCTAAACTTGGTAGGACCTTCTGTGGGAATACACTTGTCCAGTCTAATCCTTTCATTCTGAGTATATCATTGATGTATCCCTGTCATGATCTGCGATGGATTTCCCCAGATCATGTCCCCTTGTTGGGCTCTGAGACGGGTGGGGAGCATTGACGATGAACTATATATTACTATTATGAGTTCCACTCAAAAAAAAGCCAAGCGTGCACTAAGTGAATCTGATGATGATTCTATTGAACAACAGAGAGTGAACTTCCCTCGCTTCATTCTCATTGAGGCGGTAGACAGTTCAAAACCTATCACAAAAAAATTCCCCTTTCGTCATTGAAAAGCAAATGAAATCTATCCTAGGTACACCTAAATCTGTTAAAAGTCTTCGAAATGGAAGTCTTTTGGTTGAAATTACTTCAAAAGCTCAATCTCAGAATTTATTATCAACAAACACCTTCTTTGGACATTCTGTGAAGGTCAGTCCCCACAAATCTTTGAACTCATCCAAAGGTGTCATCAGGTGCAGGGAATTATCTCCCTGCTCTTTGGATGAGATCAAAGAAGGTTTGTCAAGTCAAGGGATCATTGACGTGAAGAGAATATCAATAAAACGTAACAACGAAATAAAAACAACAAACACATATATAATTACATGTGACACACCAGTCATCCCGTCACGTATCAAAGTCGGCTACCAGATTGTCACCGTCGATATATATATGTACCTAACCCTCTTAGATGCTTTAAATGCCAGAAGTATGGTCATCATGAGGATAGGTGTCGGAACGAGTCTGTATGCTCCAAGTGTGCTGAGACTGCTCCACAACATCAAGAGAACAACTGCCCCAACACAAATAAATGCGCCAATTGTGGCGCTGATCATATTTCCAATTCTAAAGACTGTGTCTCCTGGAAAAAAGAAAAAGAAATAGTTAAGATCAAATATTCGGAAAACATCTTCATTCCAGGATGCAAGAAAGATTTATGAATCTCGATACAAATTCGAAAATCAGCCAAGCTATGCAAGTGTTGCTAAAACAGCCTCTGTTGAATGCAAAACTTGCAAAAACTTGTTAACCAAACTTTGCAAAATCTTTCCAGACAAAAAACAGAAATAATGCAGTTATTCCCTGGTTCTGATAGTTCTTCTCATCTTGACCAGCTTACAAATCAAAATATACCACAAACACCTAAACCTACGCTTACAAATCAAAATACACCACAAACACCTAAACATACAGCAGACAAACAAAAACAAGCAAAAACAAACATACACAAGAATCCAACAACAACAAACACTCGAAACAACAATACACAAGAAAAACACATTCAACCAAAAACAACATCAACTTCATCAAAACCAATACCTACTAAAAAAGAATCTACAGCTCAACAAGCATCAACTTCAACAAAAAAGCAATCTGCTGTCACTTCCAGACAGCAGAAAAATAAACATATACAATCAGATAAACAATCAGATAAACACACAGTGTCCAGTCCAGTGTCTACAAGCAATAGATACTCGGATATGGACACCGACGATGACAATCTGGAGGGCGAGGCATCAGACTCGGACAAGTCCGAGTCTATGACCTGGCAAGATGGCGAGGGTGGCGGGAGCAAGAACCTCCAGTCGTTGCAGGATGCCACTTAATATATTTTTAACTTTATATTTTATCTATGAATAATAATTATGTAAATATCGGTATAATATTTTTAATAATTAATCTCTCAATAATGGCCAATGGAATTATCCAGTGGAATTGTCGAGGTTTAAAATCTAATTTTGCTGAGCTTTCTCTTTTAGTGCAAGAACATAAACCTGCTGCGTTATGCCTTCAAGAAACATTTTTGAAACAAAATGATACAATTTCTATAAAACATCACACCATTTTCAATAAAATATACAGTGAAGGTGATAAAGCCCAGGGTGGGGTATCTATCATCGTCAATAATAGTGTTCCACATAAGGAATTACTGTTAAATACAAACTTACAAGCTGTTGCTGTAAGACTGTCATTACATAGCACTATCACACTGTGTTCACTATATCTTCCCCAAGTAAACCAATTGAAGAACATAGGCTGAATGATCTTCTAATACAATTACCCACTCCATATATTCTAATAGGTGATTTCAATGCACATAACATCATCTGGGGTTGTAATAATACAAATCAAAGAGGTCTCCAGATAGAGAATTTCATCTCTGATATTCTCTTTCTTACATGAATGATCCATCTTCCAAAACATATTTACACCCAGGAACAGGATCCTATTCTGCAATAGATCTTACACTATGTAGCCCAGTCATACTTCCAGATTTCTCATGGAAAGTCGATGATGATCTCCACGGAAGCGACCACTTCCCCATCCTCATATCTGAAAATCAGCCAACAGCTTATAGTCAACCCAGAAGATGGAAATTTTCTAAAGCAAATTGGACTAAATTCCAACAACTTTGTGAACAAACAATTTCATAGGAAACATTCAAGGATTGTCGTGATCAAACACAGCTATTCACTACATTACTAATAAAAGCAGCAGAACCATCCATACCTCAGACGTCACCTAATCCAAAGAGACCATACAAACCCTGGTATGATGATGATTGTAAGAAAGCCATCCAAAATAGGAAATCGGCCATAAGAAAATTCAATTTGAGACCCACCACAGAAAATTTAAACAACATTCGAATATATAGAGCAAAAGCACGACGTACAATACAAAGCAGCAAACGCAAATGTTGGAAACAATACATCTCAAGACTAAATAACAGAACAACAACTAAGAAAACGTGGGACATGATCAGAAAAATTAATGGCAAAGGTACTTCACCTATTAGCCACCTCACTGCAAACAACAAACAAATCACCACACCTCTGGAAATTTCAAACACCTTAGCAGAAACATTTGCACAAAAATCATCAGCAAATAATTATTCACAACAATTTCAGAAATTCAAAAACACTAAAGAAAAGAAAAAACTAAACTTCAATTCAAGGAACAAAGAACATTACAACAAACTATTTAATCTTAAAGAACTAAAGTCTGCTTTGTCAAAAGCACATGATACATCCCCAGGTCCAGATAAAATCCACTATCAATTCTTAAAACATCTACCTAGCTCCTCCCTCTTTATATTATTGGACATGTTTAATTCTATATTGCAAACTGGTGAATTTCCTACATCTTGGAGGGAGGCTTTAGTCATCCCAATACCAAAACCAGATAAGGATAAAAAGGATCCAAACAACTATAGACCCATAGCGTTAACAAGTTGTATATGTAAAACTATGGAAAGAATGGTAAACAACCGGCTTGTATGGTTTCTCGAATCATATCATTTAATTGTTAATGTCCAGAGTGGCTTTCGTCAGCAGCGAAGCACACTGGATCATCTAGTTCGTTTCGAAACATTTATAAGAGAGGGCTTTGTCAATAAACAACATGTTGCTTCAGTATTTTTCGACCTTGAGAGTGCTTATGACACAACCTGGAAATATGGCATTTTACAAGATCTTCACGACTTTGACCTCAGAGGACGCCTTCCATTATTTATTTCTGCATTTTTAAATGAAAGACTTTTTCGTGTTCGTGTTTGTAATACCCTATCAGATGCTCGGGAACAGCAGATGGGTGTACCACAGGGTTGTAGTTTGTCCGTTACATTGTTTAGTATTAAGATAAACAATATTGTTAAATCAATAAATCCAGGGTTGAGTGCTCCCTTTATGTAGATGATTTTGTTATTTGCTTCAGGTCTAGTAATATGAACATAATAGAACGCCAACTCCAGCAATGTCTGAATAAACTTCAGACTTGGTCGGATGAAAATGGTTTTAAATTTTAAATCAAAAACTAAATGTATGCATTTTTGTAATCTACGTGGACTTCATCCAGACCCAGAAGTTTACCTGGATGGCTCACATGTAGAAGTAGTCACAGAATACAAATTTTTAGGTGTTATCTTTGATAAAAAACTCTCATTCATTCCTCATATTAATAATTTAAAAAAGAAATGTCAAAAAGCTCTAAATATTTTAAAGGTTGTGGCACATTCCGATTGGGGAGCTGATAGAAAGGTGCTTCTACGGCTTTATCGGTCATTGGTTCGCTCTAAGCTGGATTATGGTTCGATAATTTACGGATCTGCACGAAAATCGTACCTGAAAATACTTGATCCTATACATAATCACGGTCTACGATTAGTCCTTGGAGCTTTCAGAACTTCTCCTGTTAAAAGTCTTATGCTGAAGCAAATGAACCCTCTCTGTATGCTAGACGACAGAAGCTAGCTCTTCAATACCTACTGAAACTCAAGTCAAATCCTCTAAACCCAGCTCACAAAGTGGTCTTTCAACCCCAATTTAAAGTGCAGTTCCAAAGAAAACCGAGAGCTATTGCCCCACTAGGTATACGTATGGAACAATGTCTAGATGACCTACATATTGACATGAAATCTATTGCACAGTATAAAATCCCAGATTCTCCTCCTTGGACCCTTAAAACTGCCGAGTTTCGCTTTGATCTCACTTCTGATAAAAAGTCTATTACAGACAGGAGCCAGTTTCAAACAAAATATCATGAAATCAGGGAATTTTATTCCGACTTCAAAGCCATATACACAGATGGTTCAAAAGCTGGTGACACTGTTGCGTCAGCAGCAATCTTTGGGAATAAAAATCGGAAATGTAGACTTCCAAACAAGTCCTCAATTTTCTCTGCCGAACTGAAGGCCATAGATCTCGCTCTAGATCTTGCAGTGGAATCACACTATGTTCAATATATCATTTTCTCTGATTCCTTGTCTGTTTTACAGGCTGTGTATTATGAAAAGTTTGAAAATCCTATTGTTTGTACTTTGCTTGAAAGGATTTCTTCCCTTTCAGAAATAAATACATTTGTGTTCTGCTGGCTTCCGAGTCATATGGGAATAAAAGGAAATGAAATGGCTGATCAGAATGCAAAGCTGGCTTTGTCATTACCCATTTCTAGGATTAAAGTGTGTTATACTGATTTTAAATCTACAATTCTTATCTTAATTCAATCCTCTTGGCAGGCCCAATGGGATGGTGAAATTTTTAACAAACTTCATTCGGTCAAACCAACACTTGGCGAATGGTACCCAATTTACAGGCCTATTCGTCGAGAAGAAGTCATTCTTGCCCGTCTCAGGATTGGTCATTCTCGAATATCACATTCATGGCTGTTGTCACGAGATGATGCACCAGAATGTATCCCATGCAATACTCTATACACGGTGGAGCATATCTTAATACACTGTGTTGACCTTCAACCAATCCGGTTGCAGTACTACAATGTGGACAACATTAAAACACTCTTCGACTCTATCAGAGTAGAGTCCATCATATCATTTATCAAGGCAATAGGAATTTATAATAAGCTGTGATATCAATTGTTAATCATGCCTTTGTAGTAATCATTCATTCATATAGTACCTGTAATTAATCTTACGTCTTTATAACTTCTTAGTATTAATTTTTACGTAATGCATATACTTATATAGAATTTTATGTCATACACTCGACAATAAACATAACTTTAATGCGCGCTACATGACCTTAGATGTCGATGTGCCGTAAAACACCATTCATTCATTCATTTAACTTCTTAGTATTCATTTTTACGTAATGCATATACTTATATAGAATTTTATTTCATACACTCGACAATAAACATAACTTTAATGCGCGCTACATGACCGTAGATGTCGATGCGCCGTAAAACACCATTCATTCATTCATTAGTAATTTTGCTCCAAACAGGGAAGGTATATTTTTCATCAATATCTCCAATAACCCATATCAGGACAGACTCTGACCATTGATTGTTTATCTATTGGTTATTGATTATCAGTGTACTGATAATCTATAGACAGTGGTACATGATTCTATCAATATTCTGTGGAGGAAAGAGTTAAAGAACACCATTTAAGGAAGCGATCACGCGCTTTCTCACTTCTCCCAAAAATTCTGACCTAGAATCTTTATATATTCAGGGTTGTATTTACCTCTGTTTTAAGGATTTTTAGGCTATACATAAATGGGATTAATGAAAACATCACCATTTGCATACTTTCAAATAAAATGTGACAATTTATCTGCTTTACCGGCAGTTTGCTCTTTGATAACTAATTTGTGAACTCATAAGTACCAACGCACGCTTTGCTAACAATAATTTGCATTCCGGATGTAAACAAAAATCACGTGAATAAACAAAGGCCGAAAACAGGTGACGGTCGATATCAGGGGTGTTGACGATAGATATTAAGAACGTTAAAAATATATTGTATTACCGTTGTGCATGATGTTATTTAGCTGTTTGAAGTCGACATGTGAAATTCTCCCATTTTTTCTGAAATCCGAATGATTTATTATTTAGTACATTTCATGCGTATGAACAATTGGATATTAAACGAAATCTTATTTGGTTCACCGTAATGGCACGGAGAGGTCAAAGAGGCGTATCACCAATATCTTGAAAACATCCTAAATCTAAACAGTGCTGATGCCTCCATCCTTACAGACCAAACACCAAGAAACTTTATTCCCTCCTTAAGCATTCCAAGCAAGACTCCAAATCAATGCCACTAAAGCATGAAAACAAATTTCATCATGAAGAAGCTGCTAAAGCCACAGCACTGAACAAACAGTTTCAGTCTGTCTTCTGCTCCAAATCCCCACTAAGACTTACCTTCATTTGTAAAATGACAATTCAGGACACAAATGGAAACCTGAATGGTCAATCCACGCCAAACATGAATGAGATCACAGTAAGTTCAAATGGCATAGAGAAACTTCTCAATAACCTGAACCCCATCAGGCTAGTGATACTCGACCAAATTAATCCAATCATACTTAAAACCCTGTCTAAAGAACTCTCACCTATCCTTGAAGTCTTATTCCAAAATCCCTTAACGAAGGATCACTGCCGGCCCAGTGGAAGTCAGCAAATGTTGCTCCCGTTTACAAAAATGTGGACAAGTCAAACCCCGCCAACTATAGGCCTATCTCACTTACATGTGTTCTATGCAAGGTTCTAGAACATATAGTTTCCTGCTCGATAGTAAAACACTCAGGGCCCGCGTCGCCAGAGTAGCCGTTGGCTAAAATATGGCAACATTGGCTAATAAAAACGGCGAAAATCTGTAAAATATCCGAAAATCCCTCCCCCCAATCTATTTGTGGAAAATTACTCGGGTCAAAGTAAAATCGTGTCAACAAACATTTTCATGCTTATCATGTAGTGTAACATGTGCTAACGCCGAGCGAAAGCAATCTTATCAACTGTTCGAAGCCTGGTGTAGTAATTGCCAAATTCAGGTCGCATGAGGACATGCGTAAAGTGATGACTAATAAACCAAAATTGAAATCAAGTGGACAGTATTCACAGGTATTATTCACCACGACCAGTCTCCTGCGGATCGTGTGATGTCCAGTAATTTCCGAACCATTCTTAATGCCCTAAAACAGAGTGACTTATCCATGAGGGGTTTTTGCGTGGTGCATACAAATAACACTGACCATTCACGTAATTCGGATGATATCAGATACCCTACTTCTAATCGTTCCTCTGGCAATTCCAACAGTTATGGTAGAGGCAATGGTAGAGGAGGTGATAGACAATCAGGTCGTTCATCTGGACATGGAAGTTACGATAATGGCAGAAATGGTGGCGGTAGACGATATGGCCAACACATGAATATACGTAACTCTTAGCTTCGTTCCGGGTTTTGGAATGTCAGGGGATGGAACCAGGATCAGAACTCTGATAATTATATTTTAAGACACTCTTGTATTCTAGCACAAAATTTAGATAGTTTAGCTATTGCAGAGACTCGTCTCTTAAAATATAGTTTGTTAGAGGTAAATGGATACCGTTGGTTTGGGTTGAACAGAACACTGTTACACAGGAACGCCAGAGCGGGTTCTGGTGGTGTAGGTTTCTTAGTAAAACAGGAGGTATGTGAATCATTTGATATTACTGTTTTAAATGATTCCTGTGAAGGTATTCTATGGTTAAAGATGATTCATAGGTATGGCGATTTTACTTTGCTTCCATGTGTGTGTTACTCCCACCACAGAATTCGTCTTGGTATTTCGATGTGAATTGTTTTTATGACAGCCTGTTAACGGGTGTTTACAGTTACCAGAATGACGGTATGATTGTTATATCTGGGGATTTTAACAGTCGTTGTGGTGAAGTGCAGGATTTTATAGTTGGTGTTGATGATATCCCTGCACGTGATATTATAGATTTTACTACCAATGCATATGGTGAACTGTTGATTGAGTTTCTGATTAATTCAAATATGTGTATGTTAAATGGTAGAAATTGTATGCAAAACGACTATACCTCAGTGTCTGTTAAAGGTTCATCAGTTATTGATTACTGTATCACAAGTCACGATAATGTGAGCAACGTATCCAATTTTGCAGTGACGTTAACATCTGATTTGATTAATAACGCCGATAATTTGAGTATCTTGGCAGTTGGCACCAACTAGTATACCGGACCATTCTTTGCTTACCTGGCATATTGATAACAGTATTACTAATACTAGCAAACCTGAAGTACATTGTTCATATGAAAATTTGTTCAAATATCACTTTACTCATCTGTGTCATCTTGTGTAAGGGCAAATCAATTTAACACGGATTGGTTTGATGTTAATTGCGGTTTACGTCAGGGATGTATTCTTTCTCCATTGCTATTTAATCTATATATAAATGACTTAGCTTTGTATCTGAAATCTCTTGGAGTAAGTGTCACCTACGGAGATGATACCATTTGTTTATTATTATATGCAGATGGCATTGTACTTTTAGCTGAAAAACCAAATGACCTGCAAGAATTATTAAGTGCTTTGAAAGACTGGTGCAATTTAAATGATAATTTAAATGATATGTGTATTAATAGTGACAAAAGTAAAATAGTTCATTTTCGCCAGGAATCTACTCCGGTAACAAATATTTCGTTTACATGTGGAGCTTTCGAGCTACAAATAGTTGATAGATATTTATATAATGTATATACCAAACTATACGACTCCATTGTTGGCCCGTTATTGATTACGGTGCAGCAATTTGGGGATACAAACACTACTCTTGCATCAATGCGGTTCAAAATCATGCCATGCGGTTCTTTCTAGGAGTTGGTAAATACACTCCAAACGCAGCTGTTGCCGGTGAAATGGCTTGGTTACCGCCATATGTTCGTCAGTTAAAATCTATTGCCTGTCTTTGGTCTCGTATATCTCATTTGAATTTGGACCATATCAATCGAGGAACGGCAGTCTGGGCAAACTCCTTAGCAAACATGAAATGTAGCAATTGGTTTTATAATGTTCGAAAAACACTTACACAAGTTGAATTATATCAATATTGTAGTCTGGATAGTGTCATACCTAAACATACTATTGTTTCGAAGGTTGAAAATGTATTTATGTCTAAATATAAACTGGAATGGCTCCAGTCGATCAGTAGAACAGATAGTACATCAGGGAGAGGTAGGAATAAACTACGGACTTACTGTACATTTAAACAACACTTTTTAACTGAAAACTATTGTAAAATTATTATGTCTAGATCGCATCGGGCTGCATTTAGTAAGTTTAGTTTTGAGGACGTGTTCTCCCTTGATTCAATGGATGCATACAAAATATTGGCTCTGAAAAAGTGATAGTTTTTGTGTTTTTAGAGGAATATTTCTGAAATAAAAACTGGACTAAAACGGAAAATAAATACGGTATATACCATTTTTCTCAAAACATTATGAAAACTGTACTTATAACTTTCTTCTACATGTAAACATTTCTGAGTGAGGTCAAAAATGGGTTACGCCATTGTGAGATAGTATTGGGACATTGTTATATACTTAGACACAGAAAATGACCTAGTATTAAACTGCTAGCTGACCAGTTTGAAGATTAAAGGTACTCTAACTAATATAACATTCTGTGCAAAGAGAAATTGTATGAATAGCGAAAATGGAGAACCAGAAAAAAAAGAGAAACAGAAGTGAATTAAGCAGCACGGGCAGCACCCCGGAAACAGAATCTAACGCCTGCCAAAAATGCTAAAACACTAGAAAATATAAAAAAATCCGGAAATGCAAAACTGAGGCCGCAAGACGAACCAGTCGATAGCGTATCAATAAATGAAATAAAATCTGAAATAAAACAAATCAACATGAAACTTTCAAACGTTGTGACAAAAGATGATGGCAACCTACGACACATTATTAAAGAAATCATACAACAAATGAAAGAAGAGCTCTTGAAATCAATAGAGCATAAAGTAGACCTAATAGAAGCTAAAGTATTTGAAAGACACGGAAAATGATGAATTAAAGAAGAAAGTAGAAACATTAAATAAAAGAATTGAAGACCAAACAGAAGAGAACGACAAATTAAAAACAGAACTAAGATTAAATGAAGAAAAATCGACATGGGTTATAAATGATATAGAACAATACAGCAGAGTAAACAATGTCAGGATTTACGGCATATCAGAAAACATACAATGGCCAGAAGCAAACGAGACCGAGAAATCCCCACACAAAAAAGTCACTGACGATACATACGAGAGTCCAGAGAAAACCACACAGACAGTAGTTAATGTATTAAACAAACATTTGCCGGGCCTTAGTCTAACAGCTGGAGATATCGACGCTTGCCACCGCCTAGGTAGGAAGAGCATCAAACCCAGGCCGATCATTGTAAAATTCCAATCACGCCTTACGAAATTGAAACTTTTAGCCAGGAAAAAAACACTACCAAAACCTATATTCGTGACCGAAGACCTGACCAAATTGAACTATCAAGTACTTATGTCCATAAAATACAAAATGCCTGATGAAATTGAATATAGTTGGTTCAAAAATGGAAGCGTACTTTACAAGAACAAAATGGGAACAATGCATCGTGTACAGTGCCAAGAATTCAACCACTGGCTAGATATGCCATGGCCAGAACCAGCACAAAGAACAGGCCGGCAAAGTATCTCAAGAGTTGACTCATAAGTGATGGTACCTTTAACTATATTGTCATACAGGGATGATTGATTTAATTCATGCTATTGAGATCACCAAAGGATAGGTTGTGTGTTCACTGGTGACATGCATTACATAACATCTAGTTTAGCATATAAAAGTGTTAACAATATTTATATTAAAATAGTGTCTACATAATTTTACAGACATCTCTTTCAGCAATCTTAAAGTATACTTTTAAAAGTAAAATGTATGCTAGGAACCACAACTCATCTGTACCTAAACAATCTTTGAATTTGTCATGAGAATACATGTTTGTATATAAGATATGTACGTTTATGATAAATGTGTATACATGTATATATAATTTGGTATGCTGAAACCCATTGTCGTCCTTGGCCTCTCGCAAGTCTCAACCCAAGATTGATAACCATCTATTGGGTAGCATTGTAAGCATACATACAACGATTTGAGTTAAGATCCTATTGCCGACCTTGTGCACTTTCATTTTTTTACACAAGATGGACAATATAGGGATACCATCTCCAAATATGAATATACATAATAAAAAAGGTTTAACTACATGCATTTACACATTTATCACACACGCAAACCAAGGTAAATCGTTCTGATGTATTCTCAACAACTACTCAAATGTGCCAAGGTATGAATGTCTGAAGTCTATTATTGCATTTTTGCCTTAGATTATGTCTTTCAATAGATGAAATAAGAACAGAAATAGTGTAGATCTCCATCACACGGCAATGATTTTCGGGCGGGCGTGGGTGGGTTTTGGGTGGGTGGGTGTCATATCTCTCGTCACCATACAAAATATAGAAATGTTATAACCCAAATGAATATTAATACTCTAAAAACCCAATGAATAAAAATATCATTACGACAATACAAATGGCTACATATCACGATTGTTTCTGCTTAGTCTTCTGTTTATGTATTCATAGAATTTGCCAATGGAGTCTATAACATGTTCTACTAACGTACGGGGAATTGGAAATGATAAAAAGCGCCTTGAAGTCTTTGAATGGTTAAAACTAAAAAGATACAACATTTGTTTTTTGCAAGAAACACATTCGACAATTCAATGCACGGATAAATGGAAATCTGACTGGAATGGTGAAGCCTTTTTCAGTGGAATAAATTCAAATAGTGCCGGAGTGGCCATTCTTTTAAACATGAATACATCGTATAAAGCTTCAAATTTTACTGAAATTGTCAAAGGGCGCATAATATCCCTAGATATAATAGTAAATGAACAAGAAATCACTCTCGTAAATATATATGGACCTAATACTGATGATAGTAACTTCTCCACTCTTGAAACATATATGCGTGAGAATGATGATAAGAATTTTGTAATAGGCGGAGACTTCAACACTGTCTTAGATGTTGATATTGATAAGAAAAACGGCCAAAAACTTACACATGTTAACTGCAGGAAAAAATTGTATAATATAAATCAGTTTAATTTGATAGACGTATGGAGACAAAACAACCCAGCAAAACTACAATACACATGGCATTCAAATACAAACCCACCCATCTTTAGCAGACTATTTCCTTGCCAGCCAACACCTCAATAACTTAATAACAAATTGCGAAATTCAGCCCGCATTTAAAACAGATCATTCTCTAGTGACGTTTAAAATAATTTTTTGTAGCCAGCCAAGGGGTCCTGGCTATTTTAAACTTAATAACAGTATTCTATCACAAAACTTACACCTGAACAGTCAACACAATGTAATGGGTTGTTAACCGAATACAAATGCTGGCAATCTCTGTATGATATGAAAAACAATAAAAGCCCCGGCTCAGACGGTCTGACAAGTGAGTTATATAAAACGTTTTGGCAAGATATTAAAGTACACTATTTGAAATCGATAAACTATTCATACTCTAATGGTGAACTAACAGATCTCCAGAAACAAGGAATTATTATGCTATTACCCAAGCCTGGTAAACAATTAGACATATTATCAAACTGGCGGCCTATAAGTTTACTCAACATTGACTATAAGATTGCAACCAAAGCTATTGCGAATCGGATAAAAAATGTATTACCCCATATAATAAGTACCAATCAAACTGGATTTATGAAGGACCGATATATTGGTGAGAATGTACGATTAATATTTGAAACAATAGACTACATCAACGAACACAACCTTCCAGGCCTAATATTCTTTTCAGATTACGAAAAAGCCTTTGATAGCCTAAACCATAATTTTCTCTACAAATGTCTAAATCATTTTAATTTTGGATATTTTGGATTTCATTTCTTGGATAAAACTGTTTTATAAAAATATAAATAGTCTAATCATTAGCAATGGTTATTTAACAGAATCTTTACCTATACAAAGAGGCGTACGACAAGGCTGTCCATTATCATCGTATCTATTTATCATATGTATGGAACTATTGTCATATCAAATCACTATTGATAACGATATAAAAGGAATCACCATACATAATAAAGAAATAAAACAAACATTATTTGCTGACGATGCATCCTACATATTAAATGGGGAAAAAAGATCATTTGAACATTTAATAGATGTAATTACTGAATTTGGAATCATAAGTGGTCTAAAACTAAATGTATCAAAATCTGTAATACTAAGAATTGGATCATTACGAAATACAAACACATCTTACTGCAACCAGAAATACTTTTTATGGACATCTGAAAAAACAAAGACTCTTGGCATATATTTTAGCAACAATAAAGAACTGACCTTGCATCTAAATCTTAAACCAAAACTGCGAGAATTTTATAACTGTCTGAAACAATGGCAACATCGTAAACTGACACTTCTAGGTAAAGTGATAGTAATAAAGACATTTGCTCTCCCAAAACTGGTCTATCTATTTACCGTTTTACCAAACCCAACAGAAAAAGTGGTAGCGGATATAAATCATGCAATATTTAACTTCATCTGGGAAGGAAAACCAGATAAAATAAAACGTAATATACTTTTTCAAGACTATGAATATGGAGGAATAAAATTAACAAATATACATGCATTTCTACATACAATTAAGGCAAGCTGGGTGAAAAGGATAACAAACAATAACACAGGTTCTTGGAAATGTTTTTATGATAAGTATCTAAAACAATTTGGTGGAAACTTCTTATTTGAATGTAATTTATCACTCAAAGACATAAATAAATTATGCCAAACACAACCTTTCCTAAAAGACGTTTTGATTTCCTGGTTTAAAATAAAACATATGTACGAAAATAATAATATTACAGTTATTAGACCCATTATTTGGAATAATTCTGACATCAGAATAACAGGAAAACAAAACCAGTTATCAATCAGGAATGGTACAATAACAGAATAAAGTATGTTGATCACCTATATGATTTTAGAAATAACAATTTTTACACGTTTGAAAACCTTAAGCAATTGTATAATTTACGCAATAATGATTTTTTAAAATACCACCCTTTGATCGGTAGTATACCTAAAAAGTGCAAAGAAAAACTAAATCAACACATTATTACTGGGCTAAAACCGGAAAACATGTTAGAAAAAATATAAAGAGTAAAGAAATCAAATAAACTATTATATCAAACACAGATACATTTAAAGAACATAGAACGTAGAAATTCTGAGCGAAAATGGTCTCAATTGTTCGGCGATGACAATCTCAATTGGAAAATAATCTACCGCATGGCATATAAAGCAACGATTGACACTAAACTGAGAAATTATCAATATAATTTTTTAATGAGACTAGTTCCAACAAACAAGTATCTCCATATGTGTAAATTAACTGAATCATCCCTATGTGACTTCTGTAATATGAGCATAGAAAGTATAGAACACCTGTTTTGGGAATGCCCGATCATACAAGACCTATGGACAAGCATTCGTAATTATCTAAGAACTATTGGTATTAACATGTCTTTAAACTTTAAAGACATTTGTTTAGGGTGCGAAAATAATAACATTGTTAATTTTATAACAATCCTGTGCAAATACTTTATCTCAAATATGAAATATAGTAAAATCCTGCCAAAGTTCGAATCATTTAAAAAGTACTTGTATCAAAGGATCGAAATCGAAAAAGACATTGCTTCATATTCTGGAAAAATAGATAGACACAACTTGAAATGGTCAAAGTTTAACTAAGCTAATCAAATATACATGCATATCTATTAATGTTTTCATAAATACAGTACAAAGATAACTCTAAACAACACAGGACCTGGAACAGCTTACACTACAAATGAACCCCCACACCAATTATCCAACCCCTACAAATCCTTGTTTGACACACTCCTTATCCTATTAACAAATAGAAATGTTAGCAAGCAGAAGCGATCAGCCACTCATTACATCTCTCTCTCTCTCTCGCTCTCTCGCTTTAACAACTACTCCTTAGTTACCCATTGTTCAATTTTAACTGTTGACAATCTTTGTATGCACTCAATCTTAAGGGACACACTACTGTACATATAGATATTCGAACTGAAGTAATATGTATACTATTAAAAACCAATAAAAAAATGTCAAAATATGTATCAACTAAATGTATATGCAATAAAGAAATAAACGAGATTAGGATAGGGGCCTCAAAATGAAAAAAAAAAAAGTTTAGATGTGGTATGGCACCTATAAGGCTTGAAACTGGCAGATACGAAAATTTACCAGTAGAAGACAGAACATGTACATTCTGTAACACAATTGAAGATGAGTCACATGTTATCCTTGAATGTAACCTTTATGATGATTTAAGAAACATATTATTTGATAGAGCTCAACTTATACAACCTGGTTTTGTTAATATGAACAACTTACGCTCATATTCACAAATGCACCCATTATTAGATTACCTGCCAAAACTTGTTTTAGTATTTTACAATGACGTACCTCTTATCTTTGTAAATAATGCATATTGAGTGTTTTATATGTCGTCTTCATATTTTATTACACCTGAAAAGCATTTGCTAATTAGGCTAATCCCAATCTTATTGGAATTGGTATTTGATCTTTTAAAACATTTTTTAGTTTGCGTAGTAGTGCTTATTTTGCTTTCAGTATTTTTCATTCCATTACATCTTATTAAGATTTTAAATTTCAATTAGCGACTGCTTTTCAGCTTTATCTCACACAGTTATCACATGTTCATGTATATACTATAGTAGTGCAATATGTTATAGATGAATGATGTATATATGCATAGTCTCTTGTAACTCTGAATTGAGTGGCAATGTACTTTTTAATATGTAAACTGTATTCTGTGTTTGTTATATCCTGTACATTGATGAGACTGAAATAAGGAATAAATCTATAATCTGTAGCAATGATCTCCCTAGTCTATGGAGTACAATTAAAAAATCGATAACTAGCAAGAGAATCATACAAGCGTGTTGTTTGTTTATTTAATGGGGCATAATTTTTATTAGTGTGCAAACACGGGACACACTATGAATGCTTGTTATACATGTTTGTGTTATTTATGAGCATCTTAATTAGGAATGCAGGGTAACGACGGTTCGACACTAACGCGACCCCCGCCATCCCAAGGACACCAACAATTTGGGAGAGATTCCTAAGCTTGAAAGTCAGGTGTTCCGTCGGGACTGTTGATTTTTCCAGAAAAAATTAACTATTCCAAAGAAAAAATTATCCAATAAACTTAATAATACCACTAATACGCATAGCCAATCAGCGACGTCGAATCAAGCATATTTACGTAATTCACAGCATAATTAATATGAATAGCCGGATGATATTATGTAAATCGTTGTTGTATCACACAATATATCAATTTATAACAATCAGTATTCAAATACAGGTTCGCCAATCGAATCGCCAATTTAGCCATTGTCGAAAATATTTACTAATAATAAATAAATTCCCTGGAAATTGTAATGTCCTAAAGCTATTTACGGAAAATACTCTGGTCAATGTTACATTCTGTGGTCGTGACTAAGTTTATCGGATTGGTTTACCAATTCTTTCAGTGCCTACATGTATGCATGGTATATAAAAACAGATAGCCAGTCTTACAATCATGCAATATTGTTTACAAAACATGCACTATGCCCGACTGACAGATAGCCAGTCTTACAATCATGCAATATTGTTTACAAAACATGCACTATGCCCGACTGACAGATAGCCAGTCTTACAATCATGCAATATTGTTTACAAAACATGCACTATGCCCGACTGACAGATAGCCAGTCTTACAATCATGCAATATTGTTTACAAAACATGCACTATGCCCGACTGACAGATAGCCAGTCTTACAATCATGCAATATTGTTTACAAAACATGCACTATGCCCGACTGACAGATAGCCAGTCTTACAATCATGCAATATTGTTTACAAAACATGCACTATGCCCGACTGACAGATAGCCAGTCTTACAATCATGCAATATTGTTTACAAAACATGCACTATGCCCGACTGACAGATAGCCAGTCTTACAATCATGCAATATTGTTTACAAAACATGCACTATGCCCGACTGACAGATAGCCAGTCTTACAATCATGCAATATTGTTTACAAAACATGCACTATGCCCGACTGACAGATAGTCAGTCTTACAATCATGCAATATTGTTTACAAAACATGCACTATGCCCGACTGACAATTATTATGAACAGATGCTATTATAAAGTGCAAATCAAAGAAATTCAATACAAAATTTTCTACAAACTATCGATGGTACCTGCGGTTCTCTATATATTCAATGTATCTGCAGTAAAACAATTTTACTATATGTTCAATGTGTGTGCAATAAAATAGATAAATTTTCTCTATGTTCAACTGGTCTGCGTTTCTAATTTTACTATATGTTCAACTGGTCTGCGTTTCTAATTTTACTATATGTTCAACTGGTCTGCGTTTCTAATTTTACTATATGTTCAACTGGTTGCGTTTCTCTATATATTCAATGTGTCTGCAGTAAAACAATTTTACTATATGTTCAACTGGTTGCGTTTCTCTATATATTCAATGTGTCTGCAGTAAAACAAGTTTACTATATGTTCAACTGGTCTGCGTTTTCGCTGTATATTCAATATGTCTGCAATAAAACAAGTTTACTATATGTTCAACTGATCTGCGTTTATCTATATATTCAATGTGTATGCAGTAAAACAATTTACTCTATGTTCAACTCGTCTGCGTTTTCGCTATATATTCAATGTGTCTGCAATAAAACAGATAAATTTACTCTATGTTCAACTCGTCTGCGTTTTCGTTATATATTCAATGTGTCTGCAGTAAAACAGATACATTTGTTCTATGTTCAACTTGTCTGCATTTTGTATACAATTATTGAATGTGTCTGCAATAAAACAATTTACTATATGTTCAACTGGTTTGCGCTTCTCTATGTATTAAATGTGTATGCAGTAAAACAATTTTACTATATTTTCAACTTCTCTGCCTTTTCGTTATATATTTAATGTGTCTGCGTTATTTTTACTCTATTTCAACTTGTCTGCATTTCTCTATAAAACAAATAAAATAATTTTAGTCTATTTTCAACTTGTCTTCGTGTTCTCTATAAAACAAATAAAACAAATTTAGACTATTTTCAACTTGTCTTCGTGTTCTCTATATAAACAAATAAAACAATTTTACTATTATTATGTTCAACATGTCTGCATTTTCTCTATATATTCAATGTGTCTGCATTAAAACAGATAAATTTGCTCTATGTTCAACTCGTCTGCATTTTCCCTATATGTTCCTTTTGTCTGCGTTTCCAATATCACTATATACCTTTGTTGTCTGCGTTTTCCAATATCACTATATACCTTGTTGTCTGCATTTTCCCTATATGTTCCTTTTGTCTGCGTTTTCCAATATCACTATATACCTTTGTTGTCTGCGTTTTCCAATATCACTATATACCTTTGTTGTCTGCGTTTTCCAATATCACTATATACCTTTGTTGTCTGCGTTTTCCAATATCACTATATACCTTTGTTGTCTGCGTTTTCCAATATCACTATATACCTTTGTTGTCTGCGTTTTCCAATATCACTATATACCTTTGTTGTCTGCGTTTTCCAATATCACTATATACCTTTGTTGTCTGCGTTTTCCAATATCACTATATACCTTTGTTGTCTGCGTTTTCCAATATCACTATATACCTTTGTTGTCTGCGTTTTCCAATATCACTATATACCTTTGTTGTCTGCGTTTTCCAATATCACTATATACCTTTGTTGTCTGCGTTTTCCAATATCACTATATACCTTTGTTGTCTGCGTTTTCCAATATCACTATATACCTTGTTGTCTGCGTTTTCCAATATCACTATATACCTTTGTTGTCTGCGTTTCCAATATCACTATATACCTTTGTTGTCTGCGTTTTCCAACCTATCACTATATACCTTTGTTGTCTGCGTTTTCCAATATCACTATATACCTTTGTTGTCTGCGTTTTCCAATATCACTATATACCTTTGTTGTCTGCGTTTCCAATATCACTATATACCTTTGTTGTCTGCGTTTTCCAATATCACTATATACCTTTGTTGTCTGCGTTTTCCAATATCACTATATACCTTTGTTGTCTGCGTTTTCCAATATCACTATATACCTTTGTTGTCTGCGTTTTCCAATATCACTATATACCTTTGTTGTCTGCGTTTTCCAATATCACTATATACCTTTGTTGTCTGCGTTTTCCAATATCACTATATACCTTTGTTGTCTGCGTTTTCCAATATCACTATATACCTTTGTTGTCTGCGTTTTCCAATATCACTATATACCTTTGTTGTCTGCGTTTTCCAATATCACTATATACCTTTGTTGTCTGCGTTTTCCAATATCACTATATACCTTTGTTGTCTGCGTTTTCCAATATCACTATATACCTTTGTTGTCTGCGTTTTCCAATATCACTATATACCTTTGTTGTCTGCGTTTTCCAATATCACTATATACCTTTGTTGTCTGCGTTTTCCAATATCACTATATACCTTTGTTGTCTGCGTTTTCCTATACAATACATATCGTCTGCATAAGCGTCTGTGTTTAGTCTGAGCCACTTTTTAGAATATAAAATATGCTACGCATAATTGAGGTTTAGCGTTTAGACTTTGAAAAATGCCTGGATAGTAAAATGTCACATTTTTCAAGTGTAAATATTTCGACTAGGTAGTGCCGATTGGAGTTGTCATTGATAATTCCATCATGTCGAATTCTGAATTTTGATATATTTAAGTATTTCAGATGCAATGTACAGTACACACCAGACGGAACATGCAACCAATGCTTCGTTGTTTTTTGTTTGTCACGAAATTTCTCTATAAACTGAATAGACCAAAGACGGATTCCGATCGTGCAAAAATAAATCACCTGTTACGATAGTAAATAAGTTTCGATATGTACCTGGATCATTGGTTGTTGTTAATTTTTGGCTTCCAGTGGACGTTCAAAATCATACTGATCACAAATGGTCTTATATACCTTTCTGAAAACATTATGTCCCGTTGTTCACCATGAATATATATATAAACAAGCGTGTGATATGTCTCTCCAACATGTACATGTATCAATTTATATATTTTACGAAAATCTATATATAGCGACCATCACCGCTAATTAGTATTCACTGTGAATAATTACTATTTGTCATGCCGAGGACGACAATGACACGTTTATTCGTTTGGCTTAACCATACAAAAATTATGAGTAGTTGTACCCCCCTGAAATCACTGATTTCAAGTCATAGAAACAAAGCAACCAGTCTAGACCATGCTCGTTTAATTGTTATGTTTAAAAATATACAGTAAGCAGATTTAAATTTACAAATGTCATTGTAGTCGATACATAACAAAGTCAAATTCACCTATCTATTGACTACATGAATGAAAACTTACGAGAGTAATGAAAAAAGAACAAGTTCTGAATAAATGAATGCACATGTACACTTACCAATAGAAATGATATTTCAGCTTGTTTTTGCTATTGACAGTTGCGGAGATCCTACAGAATATAGTAAACACAAAATCGGTTCATTTGGGTTTATTCTGATATCACCGATATTAAGGTCACCTGGGATACTTTCTATTTATATCGCTTATTATATTATGTATGTCGTTCAGTCTTGTTATGTATTACAATACATTTTGTTGTACATTCTGCATACAATGAGTGTACATTGTGCATTTATATTACACAGTGTAATGTGTATCATACAGTCTGATTATATCAATGCCTGTCGTACATTTTGTTTAAATATTGCAAGGCATTTCATACATTCTGTTACAGCTGTGCTGTTGTGTGCTGAGCACTTGAAGCAGTCATGTGTGACTTGGGAATTTGGCAAGGGCAATGAGCTATGCTTAAATGGGTGAGTGTCTGTTAACTGTTTACTGTTTTTACAGGTCAATAGTAATGCTGTGTGCTAACTGATTGGTGTGTATAGTTTATGTTTATTTATCGTCGCTACTGGTTGCCATATGAGCGACGCCTCCTGAAGAGATTAGTCATTTTAGATATTGGAGAATAGTGCAATGATACAGACAGAGACCCATTCCAGAGTCTCCTCTGGTGGTTTTACTGGCACAGTGTAATGCACTGCCACGAGACCTTGGTTTAATGTCCCATCTGAAAGACTGTTAATTTTATAATTTCTAATTGATTAAAAATATATACCTGAGAAGGAGGTGTTTTACTATGCAATCTTCACAAAAGCAAAAGTCACAAAATGAACATCAACACTCCTTTTACATTCAACTACCTATAAATAGAAACGTTCAAATAAAATACAATGACAAATAAATACAAATTGTCAATTTTTAACTGGTATAGAGAAAACATGTTCCATTTGAAAGAGAGCAATGTATGTACTAGCCTTTTATTTTTGGATACATAAAACAGAAATATTTGATTTGCAAACTTGCGACAATTCATAGGCATAAAGTTAATCATCACTAACCTTTTGCCTGCTGAGTAAATAAAATCACATTTGCAAACAACATAGATCCAGATCAACTGTGGCGGTATGTCTGATCAGGATGTTTGCTATTCAGCCGAGTGTTATAGGTCCACTATCCGAATAGCAAACAGCATAGAGTCTGATCAGATGGCAAGTTCTGTGTCTTCTGATCTGGCTCTCTGCTGTTTATAAAAAGAGAGTTTTATCTGCCGCTAGCGTGCAAAAGGTTAATGATATTTTAATGTTACGTTGTGTATTGTCTATTATCTTTTCAACGTTAAATATGTACCTGGACAAACTGAAGACTCCAATAAACATTTGACATTATACTGTAAACAGTGTTTAATCCGCTACATGTACTAAAGTTTAAACTTGATTTATTTTAACGAAGCAAGTTTTAACAACTTATATTAATCACTCTCGTTGGCACGGATGAAAGCATATATGTGGTCATTTGTGTGGGAGTACCTGGAGAAAACCCACCTATCCGATCTGGCGACTACCGTCCATCTCACATACTTACCTGTCTGAGGATCTCACCTGGGGTGCATTCGTGAGAAGTGAACGTGCTAACCACTGCGATAATCGGACAGCCCTGTGTGGTGTCCCACTTACTTGTAGGTAGCAGACGTGAGATATGTGTGTTTATTTGATAACTGTGAATGTTTGTATACATGTCAACAAGATTGTGTGACATCTTAGATGAATGTTAAAATTATATATACCAGGATTAGAGGATTGTATGTTTTCCTGATGAGGTATGATTTAGCAGGAATCATTCTAGAGGGCTATGTGGGTGAAATTGGCGCCCTAGGGACCCTGACTTTTTTTGTTTGGTTTTTACGATTTTCAAACAAAGTTTTGTCTAGTAAGATACATTGGCCCATTATAAAGCACTCCTTCTATTCAAATGTTGTATTTAATGGTTTTACTGTGCATTTTAACCTTATTTTGCAAAAGTATATTAAAGGACACCATTTAAGGAAGCGATCACGCGCTTTCTCACTTCTCCCAACAATTCTGACCTAGAATGAACCCTGTTTAGACGTGTTTTGATACTCTTTGAAGGACTAGATTACGACGAAACTGTTGAAAGATATATATCGCGTATCACCAGATGTAACAATACAATATACCGGTATATCTCTGCCACTGCTAGCACTATGCAAATGGATGGATTAGTTTAAACTTCATTTATTTTACGATTGCGAAGCAAGCTTTAACAACTTATATTAATCACTGTTGTTGGAGCGGATGAAAGTGCATATGTGGTCATTCGTGTGGGAGGAAACTGGAGTACCCGGATCGAATCCGTGTTGCATTGGTGAGACGCGAGCATGCTAACTACTGTGCTAATCGAACTACATGGATTACATGTACACGTATGTAGGACAATCTCATTGCTCGTTGTTTTAACTGATTCATTTAGGACAATGTGACTGCTAGTTTTTGTGTTAGTCTCTTTTAGGATTGCTATTTTGATAAAACTTGGTGAAAAGGACGACGTGGACACTGAAGTTAATATAATTTGAGAAATTGTGTTTTATAGAACAAGTATGTTTGCGGGCGCAGCGTCCATGTGTCGCTACCTGGGCCGGCTCTATCCAGAAAACGAGTTGCTTGGAGGCTCTGTGCTGGAGAGGACAGAGGTGAGTGTATTTGGTGCAGGACATTGCTGTAGTAGCATGCCAGTCCTGAACATAGTCCATATATAGGATCTTAAGTGTATGAGTTGTGATTTCATACCATATTTTATGAAACAAGTTTACGAAATTTGGCGAGCTTAATAGCAACATTCCAAGAAGAGTTTCATGAAATATGGTAAGAAATCACCAGTGTAAAATCCTTTTTATCACATTACCATAATGCGCTCGTTTTAATAAATAACGTTGATACTTTCATTTTGGCGCCAAGTATCGGCGCAAATTGTCATGCCGTCATTAAATGTTCATGATTAGCGCAGTGGTTAGCGTGCTTGCTTCTCACCAATGCAACCCAGATTCGATCCTCCTACTGGGAAATATGTGAGATGGTACGGTGGTCGCCAGATCGGACAGGTGGGTTTCTCCGGGTACTCTGGTTTCCTCCCACACGAATGACCACATATATGCTTTCATCCACGTCAACGAAAGTGATTAATACAAGTTGTTAGAACTTGCTTCACAATCGTTGTAAAACATATAAAGTTTAAACTTTTAAATGTTCATGACGTCACTACGCAAAGCAGCGTTATATTTGAAAGACTGTTAATTTTATTATGGTCAGATGGGGGATCGAACCTGCGATCCCTGGATTACCAGTCCAGTGTGTTACCACTGGACTACAGATCCGTCTGTAATCAAAGAATCTGTCAATGCCTTGCTTATATACTTGGTTAATTACATCTTACTCATAACAAGGGCATTATCCACGAGTACATACACACAGTAAGTACATGTTTTTTACACCTATGGTGTTGATTAATCTCGGAAGACAGGCCGATTTCATTGATGTATTAACTTTGTAAGACAATAATTGATAAGGGTGCAACGATAGGCCTACCTCACGATACGATACGTATCACGATTCTTGGGTCACGATACGATACGTATCGCGATATGGTATTATGGAACCAAAGGGGGAAATATAGAAAATAGTTAAACTAACAAGTACATTTACTAATTAAAGCAAATGATTAACTGTAAAACAAGCAGTTATATAAACAATATAAACAATGCCTAGCCTACGCTCAGCCTATTAAACTGTTCCAACAGAAACAATGCCTAGCCTACGCTCAGCCTATTAAACTGTTCCAACAGAAACATTTCCTGGGTTTAAAGTTTCATATATTTCTTTAGAAAAAGCAAAGTATCCACATTCTGTGGTAACAAAGCAGACCGCTGGGCAGTTACAATGTCTTCTGCTGTTGAGAAGACGCTTTCCGGCCACATTCGGATACGTCGATGTTCGGATGATGACGCTTCATGTGCGTAGTCATGTTGGTCGTGTTACCTGTTTTATATGACACGTCCGTGAAACAATGGCGGCAAGTGGTTGTTTCTTTCACCGTTGTTTTTACGCCGTCAACTATATTAAATGCGCCCATATTTTTTATTTGAAAGTTGCCGGTGGTGATTGTAATTCAGCCATGTTTGTTTTGTTTGTAAGAGCAGTCTCCCTTCCGTTGGAGTTGGGGAATAATTGCCATACCGTACCATAGCGGGCATGCAGCGTATCGAACCGTGGCCCTAGTACCGCGACAAACCGTCCCACGGTATATCGTTGCACCCTTAATAATTGACAAAATTAAACAGTTAGAACTCGGGTAATTATCAGATTATACAAAATGTTGTTTTATAATCAAGCCCCAAATCCCCTGTTATCATTCAAATACTTATCATTCAAATACATATACAATTACAATGAGTTTGCTAAAATTCTTTAAATCCAAGGAAAATGAAAGTGAAAGTAATAGTAAAATACGGAAACTAGATTTAGAATGTGTGCCTACTTCCAAGAAAGTGAAACTCACTGAGAGTAAAAAGGATCTGATGCAAAAGGACTTTTCAAGTAAAGTGGCAAGATGATTTTAACTGGCTCGTTCATGATGCAAATAAAAATGTTATGTTCTGCAAGTGCTGTCAAAAATACCCAGAAGCCAAAATTAATCAGAAAAGTGGTATTTGTGAGTGGTTCCAACACTTTCCGGATATAACAAATACATCAGGAAACAGTGGAATGCGAGGTCAATACTCCTGTACATGAAAGTCAAACTACTTTTGCACAAGCATTTCAGAAATTAGATGAAAAAGATCATGCACGCATGAAAGTACTATTTAATTGCGCTGTCTGTATTGGTTGCAACAATAAACCATTTAGTGACATGACCATTCTGTTCAGTCTCGTGTATAAAAATGGCGTTGCCATTGGTGAGAATTATGGTAATGATTACATGGCCAGTGTATTCCATTACTATTATATACTATGATGATAGTAAAAATAAAACTACATATAAAACTGTATATATATTTCTATTTCATAATATTTAGTGTAAGCCATCATTCGACATTTAGCATAATAATTTGGGCAAGTCAAATTCACATTGGGGCAAGTCAGTTTGCCAGTGTCACTTGTCCCGGGCAAGTCAGTTTGCCAGTGTCACTTGTCCCGGGCAAGTCAGTTTGCCAGTGTCACTTGTCCCGGGCAAGTCAGTTTGCCAGTGTCACTTGTCCCGGGCAAGTCAGTTTGAAAAGAATCGAGCCCTGGTGAGATGACTTTATTACACTGAAAACAAGCAAAGTTATGTGATAATATATATCATAGCATTAAACATTCCATTCTCGCAGCCTCGCCATGGCACGTTTCAATTTCATGAGTTAGAACAACAATTGAAGATTTTAATTTACAGCTAGGTTAAATATTAAATATTTTTGGAGTATTCAAAACCTTCCATATCGGTTTATCTTACTACAGTGTGTCCCAACCCACACATACTCATGTAGCTTGTATTAAAGTTAGAAATATAGGTAGATTTCTTTAAGACTACAACCCACACATACTCATGTAGCCTGTATTAAAGTTAGAAATATAGGTAGATTTCTTCAAGACTACAACCCACACATACTCGTGTAGCCTGTATTAAAGTTAGAAATATAGGTAGATTTCTTTAAGACTACAACCCACACATACTCATGTAGCCTGTATTAAAGTTAGAAATATAGGTAGATTTCTTTAAGACTACAACCCACACATACTCATGTAGCCTGTATTAAAGTTAGAAATATAGGTAGATTTCTTTAAGACTACAACCCACACATACTCATGTAGCCTGTATTAAAGTTAGAAATATAGGTAGATTTCTTTAAGACTACAACCCACACATACTCATGTAGCCTGTATTAAAGTTAGAAATATAGGTAGATTTCTTTAAGACTACAACCCACACATACTCATGTAGCCTGTATTAAAGTTAGAAATATAGGTAGATTTCTTTAAGACTACAACCCACACATACTCATGTAGCCTGTATTAAAGTTAGAAATATAGGTAGATTTCTTTAAGACTACAACCCACACATACTCATGTAGCCTGTATTAAAGTTAGAAATATAGGTAGATTTCTTTAAGACTACAACCCACACATACTCATGTAGCCTGTATTAAAGTTAGAAATATAGGTAGATTTCTTTAATACTACAACATCATAAAAGGAAGTCAGTTATCTAGAAGTGCCATTTTTATTTTTTAGATTGATCACATTTTAAAGTCAAAATGAAAATTTTGTTATTAATCCCCATAGGCCACAATGCAAACTGACGTGATGTAAACTAGGCAAGTTTGACCATTTCTAATGGGCAGAATAATTACTCACCACAATGCAAAGCAACGTTGCTTTATCTTGTATTGCAGTATATAGGAATATGGGGAAAATAAAAAAATTGTCACTTTTGACTTCCAGACGAGGAATAAGTCGAAAATTTAAAGGTCGCCTTTTCTACGTATTCTCCAGTTATGCATGTAATGTTGTCAACTTAAACACATTTACTTATAAGATGTAGGTAGATTAGATCATGGATAGTCATATAAACAATCACCAGCTGTAGGTGAAACTCGATGAATAATGTATGTATGTTATCAAGCAATTTCATCTTTAGATGCTTAATGTTAGAACTACTGGTTACAGTGGTATAATGTCTGCCTCAAATATGCTGAACATATTCTCTCACAGCTCTCTAGAGGGCGACTCAGGCGAAGTGGTTGCTTTATTTTCCGCCACTTGGCCGATAATAGACATCAGTGTCACACTTACAGTTTAGTCAGATGCCTATATTCTGTGTGCGCTTCATATCTCTTGGAAGACTGGAGCAATTTTGAAATAACGTGTGACATATACTCGCCATAGCAAAGCGATGTGCGGAGTACATGTTTCAGTCATGTTTGTTCAGGGTCAAGGTCACAATTAATAGGTCGAATGTCATATGCTTATATTCCATGTCCGTCTAATGTACCGTATTGCTTTAAAACTTTGCAAACATATCCGAAGACACCCACAGTAACTTCCCATCCTACATAATTATCCTATTTTGAAATTTGGAAATTCGTTAGAAAGCATAAATTACATTTTTTATTTCGGTGAACCAGCACTAATACAGTCAATAGCAGGTGGCGATACACCCATGTTCCAGGTACCTCGTTTATATTTGGTATCAAATTAAATATAAGTTTGATCGAGCTAAAATCAGAATACAGGTCTCATTTTAGAGGGCGACATGGGCGAAATATAAAGCACTCCTGCTATTCAAATATTGTATTTAATGGTTCTATTGTGTGTTTTAACCCTATTATGTGGCAATTGATTAAATATTACTATTAGATGACACAATCGTGCGCTTTATCACCTCTCCCAAATATTTGGGTCTAGCTTGAGCCCTGTTTATAGATTCACACCAAAATCACTGGGTATACAATATAGATAGCTGTCAGCGCATATGGATAAAAACATGTTTTTGTTACAACCATCTAATTTATGTTTGTTTTTAGGTTGACCACTGGTTTAGTTTTGCTTGGGGTAAGCTGTCGTGTACCTCAGGATTTGATGCAGCTGTGCAGTATCTTGACCATGTGCTAGGACCAGTTACCTACATTGTGGGATCCGCACTTACAGCCGCAGACTTCGCCATCTGGGAGAATTTGTACCGTATGTTGATTGTTTTCAGCTCCTGAATACTGCTTTAATAACTAATACTGTTTGTTATCTGTCTGTCTGTATGTCCATCCATTCGTAAGCATTTTCAACAATAATCTCCACTGCAACTAGACAACTATCTGATAGAAATAACCAACCATAGTCTGAAGCAGATAGAAATAACCAATCATAGTCTGAAGTAGATAGAAATAACCAACCATAGTCTGAAGTAGATAGAAATAACCAATCATAGTCTGAAGCAGATAGAAATAACCAATCGTAGTCTGAAGTAGATAGAAATAACCAATCATAGTCTTGAAGCAGATAGAAATAACCAATCATAGTCTTGAAGCAGATAGAAATAACCAATCATAGTCTGAAGCAGATAGAAATAACCAATCATAGTCTGAAGTAGATAGAAATAACCAATCATAGTCTGAAGCAGATAGAAACAACCAATCATAGTCTGAAGCAGATAGAAATAACCAATCATAGTCTTGAAGCAGATAGAAATAACCAATCATAGCCTGAAGCAGATAGAAATAACCAATCATAGCCTGAAGCAGATAGAAATAACCAATCATAGTCTGAAGCAGATAGAAATAACCAATCATAGTCTGAAGCAGATAGAAATAACCAATCATAGTCTGAAGCAGATAGAAATAACCAATCATAGTCTGAAGCAGATAGAAATAACCAATCATAGTCTGAAGTAGATAGAAATAACCAATCACAGTCTGAAGCAGATATAAACAACCAATCATAGTCTGAAGCAGATAGAAATAACCAATCATAGTCTGAAGTAGATAGAAATAACCAATCATAGTCTGAAGCAGATAGAAATAACCAATCATAGTCTGAAGTAGATAGAAATAACCAATCATAGTCTGAAGCAGATAGAAACAACCAATCATAGTCTGAAGCAGATAGAAATAACCAATCATAGTCTGAAGCAGATAGAAATAACCAATCATAGTCTGAAGCAGATAGAAATAACCAATCATAGTCTGAAGCAGATAGAAATAACCAATCATAGTCTGAAGCAGATAGAAATAACCAATCATAGTCTGAAGTAGATAGAAATAACCAATCACAGTCTGAAGCAGATAGAAATAACCAATCATAGTCTGAAGAGATAGAAATAACCAATCATAGTCTGAAGCAGATAGAAATAACCAATCATAGTCTTGAAGCAGATAGTAATAACCAATCATAGTCTTGAAGCAGATAGAAATAACCAATCATAGTCTTGAAGCAGATAGAAATAACCAATCATAGTCTGAAGCAGATAGAAATAACCAATCATAGTCTGAAGTAGATAGAAATAACCAATCATAGTCTGAAGCAGATAGAAACAACCAATCATAGTCTGAAGCAGATAGAAATAACCAATCATAGTCTGAAGTAGATAGAAATAACCAATCATAGTCTGAAGCAGATAGAAATAACCAATCATAGTCTGAAGTAGATAGAAATAACCAATCATAGTCTGAAGCAGATAGAAATAACCAATCATAGTCTGAAGTAGATAGAAATAACCAATCATAGTCTGAAGCAGATAGAAACAACCAATCATAGTCTGAAGCAGATATAAATAACCAATCATAGCCTGAAGCAGATAGAAATAACCAATCATAGTCTGAAGCAGATAGAAACAACCAATCATAGTCTGAAGCAGATAGAAATAACCAATCATAGTCTTGAAGCAGATAGTAATAACCAATCATAGTCTTGAAGCAGATAGAAATAACCAATCATAGTCTGAAGCAGATAGAAATAACCAATCATAGTCTGAAGCAGATAGAAATAACCACTCATAGTCTTGAAGCAGATAGAAATAACCAATCATAGTCTTGAAGCAGATAGAAATAACCAATCATAGTCTGAAGCAGATAGAAATAACCAATCATAGCCTGAAGCAGATAGAAACAACCAATCATAGTCTGAAGCAGATTGTAATAACCAATCATAGTCATAGAAGCAATCCGACATTGACATGTATTAACTAAAATGCAGATCAGATGGACTCTGGTGATCAGGTTTATATGTTCTAATGTAACATCTAGCTGTGAATACTGCTTCAATTGTAGTGAGTACACCATGGCAGACGATGCTAGAGAAAGGGAAAGCCCCTGCTAATGTGAACAGATACTACCAGTTTCTCTGTGCCCAAAATGTGTTCCAGTTTGTCCAGGGACAAATTCCCAAGGCACCAGCTAAAGCTTCTTCAGAATCATTGGTAAGTTTGTCCCGATACTGACTCTCAAGGCCCTGCTCGAGTTTCTCTGTCAGCAGTTAGTTTGCCCAGGGACTTATTCACAATGTCTCAACTAGACTTTTCCCCAAGTCGATGGTAAATTTGTTTTATGAATAGATTTCCAAGGCCCAACCATTTCCCTCTAGTCAATGCTATATTGGTATAAGGACAGATTTCCAAGGCCCCGACTAACATTTCCCTCTAGTCAATGCTAAATTGGTATACTGACAGATTTCCAAGGCCCCGACTAACATTTAAGTCGATGCTATATTGGTATAAGGACAGATTTCCAAGGCCTCGACTAACATTTCCCTCTTGTCAATGCTAAATTGGTATACTGACAGATTTTCAAGGCCCCGACTAACATTTAACTCTAGTCAATGCTAAATTGGTATAAGGACAAATTTCCAAGGCCCCGACTAACATTTAAGTCGATGCTAAATTGGTATAAGGACACATTTCCAAGGCCCCGACTAACATTAACTCTAGTCAATGCTAGATTGGTATAAGGACAGATTTCCAAGGTCCGACTAACATTTCCCTCAAGTCAATGCTAAATTGGTATAAGGACAAATTTCCAAGGCCCCGACTAACATTTAACTCTAGTCAATGCTAAATTGGTATAAGGACAAATTTCCAAGGCCCCGACTAACATTTAAGTCAATGCTAAATTGGTATAAGGACAGATCTCCAAGGCCCCGACTAATTTTTAACTCTAGTCAATGCTAAATTGGTATAAGGACACATTTCCAAGACCCCGACTAACATTTAACTCTAGTCAATGCTAAATTGGTATAAGGACAGATTTCCAAGGCCCCGACTAACATTTCCCTCTAGTCAATGCTAAATTGGTATACTGACAGATTTCCAAGGCCCCGACTAACATTTAAGTCGATGCTATATTGGTATAAGGACAGATTTCCAAGGCCTCGACTAACATTTCCCTCTAGTCAATGCTAAATTGGTATACTGACAGATTTCCAAGGCCCCGACTAACATTTAACTCTAGTCAATGCTAAATTGGTATAAGGACAAATTTCCAAGGCCCCGACTAACATTTAAGTCGATGCTAAATTGGTATAAGGACAAATTTCCAAGGCCCCGACTAACATTAACTCTAGTCAATGCTAGATTGGTATAAGGACAAATTTCCAAGGCCCCGACTAACATTTAAGTCGATGCTAAATTGGTATAAGGACAAATTTCCAAGGCCCCGACTAACATTAACTCTAGTCAATGCTAGATTGGTATAAGGACAAATTTCCAAGGCCCCGACTAACATTTAAGTCAATGCTAAATTGGTATAAGGACAAATTTCCAAGGCCCCGACTAACATTAACTCTAGTCAATGCTAGATTGGTATAAGGACAAATTTCCAAGGCCCCGACTAACATTTAAGTCGATGCTAAATTGGTATAAGGACAAATTTCCAAGGCCCCGACTAACATTAACTCAGTCAATGCTAAATTGGTATAAGGACAAATTTCCAAGGCCCCGACTAACATTTTAGTCAATGCTAAATTGGTATACTGACAGATTTCCAAGGCCCCGACTAACATTAACTCTAGTCAATGCTAATTGGTATAAGGACAAATTTCCAAGGCCCCGACTAACATTTAAGTCGATGCTAAATTGGTATAAGGACAAATTTCCAAGGCCCCGACTAACATTAACTCTAGTCAATGCTAGATTGGTATAAGGACAGATTTCCAAGGCCCCGACTAACATTTAACTCTAGTCAATGCTAGATTGGTATAAGGACACATTTCCAAGACCCCGACTAACATTTAACTCTAGTCAATGCTAAATTGGTATAAGGACAGATTTCCAAGGCCCCGACTAACATTTCCCTCTAGTCAATGCTAAATTGGTATACTGACAGATTTCCAAGGCCCCGACTAACATTTAAGTCAATGCTAAATTGGTATAAGGACAGATTTCCAAGGCCCCGACTAACATTTAACTCTAGTCAATGCTAAATTGGTATACTGACAGATTTCCAAGGCCCCGACTAACATTTAACTCTAGTCAATGCTAAATTGGTATAAGGACAAATTTCCAAGGCCCCGACTAACATTTAAGTCGATGCTAAATTGGTATAAGGACAAATTTCCAAGGCCCCGACTAACATTAACTCTAGTCAATGCTAGATTGGTATAAGGACAGATTTCCAAGGCCCGACTAACATTTCCCTCTAGTCAATGCTAGATTGGTATAAGGACAGATTTCCAAGGCCCCGACTAACATTAACTCTAGTCAACTATGGTTAAGGACAATTTCCAAGACCCGACTAACATTACTCTAGTCATGCTAAATTGGTATAAGGACAGATTTCCAAGGCCCCGACTAACATTTAACTCTAGTCAATGCTAGATTGGTATAAGGACAAATTTCCAAGGCCCCGACTAACATTTAAGTCGATGCTAAATTGGTATAAGGACAAATTTCCAAGGCCCCGACTAACATTAACTCTAGTCAATGCTAGATTGGTATAAGGACAAATTTCCAAGGCCCCGACTAACATTTAAGTCGATGCTAAATTGGTATAAGGACAAATTTCCAAGGCCCCGACTAACATTAACTCTAGTCAATGCTAGATTGGTATAAGGACAAATTTCCAAGGCCCCGACTAACATTTAAGTCGATGCTAAATTGGTATAAGGACAAATTTCCAAGGCCCCGACTAACATTAACTCTAGTCAATGCTAGATTGGTATAAGGACAGATTTCCAAGGTCCGACTAACATTTCCCTCAAGTCAATGCTAAATTGGTATAAGGACAAATTTCCAAGGCCCCGACTAACATTTAACTCTAGTCAATGCTAAATTGGTATAAGGACACATTTCCAAGGCCCCGACTAACATTTAAGTCGATGCTAAATTGGTATAAGGACACATTTCCAAGGCCCCGACTAACATTTACTCTAGTCAATGCTAGATTGGTATAAGGACAGATTTCCAAGGTCCGACTAACATTTCCCTCAAGTCAATGCTAAATTGGTATAAGGACACATTTCCAAGGCCCCGACTAACATTTAACTCTAGTCAATGCTAAATTGGTATAAGGACAAATTTCCAAGGCCCCGACTAACATTTAAGTCGATGCTAAATTGGTATAAGGACAGATCTCCAAGGCCCCGACTAATTTTTAACTCTAGTCAATGCTAAATTGGTATAAGGACACATTTCCAAGACCCCGACTAACATTTAACTCTAGTCAATGCTAAATTAGTATAAGGACAGATTTCCAAGGCCCCGACTAACATTTCCCTCTAGTCAATGCTAAATTGGTATACTGACAGATTTCCAAGGCCCCGTCTAACATTTAAGTCGATGCTATATTGGTATAAGGACAGATTTCCAAGGCCTCGACTAACATTTTCCTCTAGTCAATGCTAAATTGGTATACTGACAGATTTCCAAGGCCCCGACTAACATTTAAGTCGATGCTAAATTGGTATAAGGACAAATTTCCAAGGCCCCGACTAACATTAACTCTAGTCAATGCTAGATTGGTATAAGGACAAATTTCCAAGGCCCCGACTAACATTTAAGTCGATGCTAAATTGGTATAAGGACAGATTTCCAAGGCCCCGACTAATTTTTAACTCTAGTCAATGCTAAATTGGTATAAGGACACATTTCCAAGACACTGACTAACATTTAACTCTAGTCAATGCTAAATTGGTATACTGACAGATTTCCAAGGCCCCGACTAACATTTAAGTCAATGCTAAATTGGTATAAGGACAGATTTCCAAGGCCCCGACTAATTTTTAACTCTAATCAATGCTAAATTGGTATAAGGACAAATTTCCAAGGCCCCGACTAACATTTAACTCTAGTCAATGCTAAATTGGTATAAGAACAGATTTCCAAGGCCCTGACTAACATTTAACTCTAATCAATACTAAATTGGTATAAGGACAGATTTCCAAGGCCCTCTTGACTAACATTTAACTCTAGTCAAAGCTAAATTGGTATAAGGACAAATTTCCAAGACCCGACTAATTTCTAACTCTAGTCAATGCTAAATTAGTATAAGGACAGATTTCCAAGGCCCCGACTAACATTTAACTCTAGTCAATGCTAAATTGGTATACGGACAAATTTCCAAGGCCCCGACTAACATTAACTCTAGTCAATGCTAGATTGGTATAAGGACACATTTCCAAGACCCCGACTAACATTTAACTCTAGTCAATGCTAAATTGGTATAAGGACAGATTTCCAAGGCCCCGACTAACATTTCCCTCTAGTCAATGCTAAATTGGTATACTGACAGATTTCCAAGGCCCCGACTAACATTTAAGTCGATGCTATATTGGTATAAGGACAGATTTCCAAGGCCTCGACTAACATTTCCCTCTAGTCAATGCTAAATTGGTATACTGACAGATTTCCAAGGCCCCGACTAACATTTAACTCTAGTCAATGCTAAATTGGTATAAGGACAAATTTCCAAGGCCCCGACTAACATTTAAGTCGATGCTAAATTGGTATAAGGACAAATTTCCAAGGCCCCGACTAACATTAACTCTAGTCAATGCTAGATTGGTATAAGGACAAATTTCCAAGGCCCCGACTAACATTTAAGTCGATGCTAAATTGGTATAAGGACAGATTTCCAAGGCCCCGACTAATTTTTAACTCTAGTCAATGCTAAATTGGTATAAGGACACATTTCCAAGACACTGACTAACATTTAACTCTAGTCAATGCTAAATTGGTATACTGACAGATTTCCAAGGCCCCGACTAACATTTAAGTCAATGCTAAATTGGTATAAGGACAGATTTCCAAGGCCCCGACTAATTTTTAACTCTAATCAATGCTAAATTGGTATAAGGACAAATTTCCAAGGCCCCGACTAACATTTAACTCTAGTCAATGCTAAATTGGTATAAGAACAGATTTCCAAGGCCCTGACTAACATTTAACTCTAATCAATACTAAATTGGTATAAGGACAGATTTCCAAGGCCCTCTTGACTAACATTTAACTCTAGTCAAAGCTAAATTGGTATAAGGACAAATTTCCAAGACCCGACTAATTTCTAACTCTAGTCAATGCTAAATTAGTATAAGGACAGATTTCCAAGGCCCCGACTAACATTTAACTCTAGTCAATGCTAAATTGGTATACGGACAAATTTCCAAGGCCCCGACTAACATTAACTCTAGTCAATGCTAGATTGGTATAAGGACACATTTCCAAGACCCCGACTAACATTTAACTCTAGTCAATGCTAAATTGGTATAAGGACAGATTTCCAAGGCCCCGACTAACATTTCCCTCTAGTCAATGCTAAATTGGTATACTGACAGATTTCCAAGGCCCCGACTAACATTTAAGTCGATGCTATATTGGTATAAGGACAGATTTCCAAGGCCTCGACTAACATTTCCCTCTAGTCAATGCTAAATTGGTATACTGACAGATTTCCAAGGCCCCGACTAACATTTAACTCTAGTCAATGCTAAATTGGTATAAGGACAAATTTCCAAGGCCCCGACTAACATTTAAGTCGATGCTAAATTGGTATAAGGACAAATTTCCAAGGCCCGACTAACATTCCAAGTCAATGCTAAATTGGTATAAGGACAAATTTCCAAGGCCCCGACTAACATTTAACTCTAGTCAATGCTAGATTGGTATAAGGACAAATTTCCAAGGCCCCGACTAACATTTAAGTCGATGCTAAATTGGTATAAGGACAAATTTCCAAGGCCCCGACTAACATTAACTCTAGTCAATGCTAGATTGGTATAAGGACAGATTTCCAAGGTCCGACTAACATTTCCCTCAAGTCAATGCTAAATTGGTATAAGGACAAATTTCCAAGGCCCCGACTAACATTTAACTCTAGTCAATGCTAAATTGGTATAAGGACAAATTTCCAAGGCCCCGACTAACATTTAAGTCGATGCTAAATTGGTATAAGGACACATTTCCAAGGCCCCGACTAACATTTACTCTAGTCAATGCTAGATTGGTATAAGGACAGATTTCCAAGGTCCGACTAACATTTCCCTCAAGTCAATGCTAAATTGGTATAAGGACAAATTTCCAAGGCCCCGACTAACATTTAACTCTAGTCAATGCTAAATTGGTATACCGTATTTAGCTGTGTATAGTGCGCACATTTCTTACTGAAATCCTCATCCATTTTATCTACTACGCATTATAGTACAGACATCAGGACATTTTTTTCCGGACCAAACTTTCGTGAAAAAACTGAAATTCGACCCGAACGGCCCACAGTCATTCTATAAGTTGTTACATTCGACAATCGTTATAAACTAGCTATTAAAACCAGTTGCCGATAGTCTATATAAATAAATCAAATGAATAAGACCACAAAATTAGCATATATTTCGTTTATTTTGGCAAACTTTGATGAATTTAATTGAAAAGGTAAATGCATAAAAAATGGCGATTTGATAACATCACGTGGTTTTATCGTATGTAATATTTCCCGTACTTTTCGCGTACTTCGCCGTACAATGTACAATGCATTGCATAAAAAAAAAACTTTTTTGGCTGCAGTATTTCAATTGATTGTAGCGATAATTAATTTCGACAAACCTTTCACAATGGGTCCCAGTTAATTAGGTAGGCTTCACGTGTTGAGAAGTTTGAGCATCTGCTGACATGTTTGAGAACGTGTTGAGATGTTTGAGAACGTGTCGAGAAATTTGAGCAGGTGTGCCCGAGTGCGTTACCGTTACTCGATGAGGTATATCTCGAGTGATTAATATAAGTTGTAAAAATCACGGAGCACAATTTTTAGCGATTCTTGAGAAATGTTAAATTTTGACTTGGAAAATTGCGTTTTTCACGTGCGCAGTATACATAGGAACTCAGTTTTTCCGCCGATTATCGTGCCAGATCGTGGGTGCGCACTATACACGGTAGTGCACTATACACAGCTAAATACGGTAAGGACAAATTTCCAAGCCCCGACTAACATTTAAGTCAATGCTAAATTAGTATAAGGACAGATCTCCAAGGCCCCGACTAATTTTTAACTCTAGTCAATGCTAAATTGGTATAAGGACACATTTCCAAGACCCCGACTAACATTTAACTCTAGTCAATGCTAAATTAGTATAAGGACAGATTTCCAAGGCCTCGACTAACATTTCCCTCTAGTCAATGCTAAATTGGTATACTGACAGATTTCCAAGGCCCCGACTAACATTTAACTCTAGTCGATGCTATATTGGTATAAGGACAAATTTCCAAGGCCCCGACTAACATTTAAGTCGATGCTAAATTGGTATAAGGACAAATTTCCAAGGCCCCGACTAACATTAACTCTAGTCAATGCTAGATTGGTATAAGGACAAATTTCCAAGGCCCCGACTAACATTTAAGTCAATGCTAAATTGGTATAAGGACACATTTCCAAGACACTGACTAACATTTAACTCTAGTCAATGCTAAATTGGTATACTGACAGATTTCCAAGGCCCCGACTAACATTTAAGTCAATGCTAAATTGGTATAAGGACAGATTTCCAAGGCCCCGACTAATTTTTAACTCTAATCAATGCTAAATTGGTATAAGGACAAATTTCCAAGGCCCCGACTAACATTTAACTCTAGTCAATGCTAAATTGGTATAAGAACAGATTTCCAAGGCCCCGACTAACATTTAACTCTAGTCAATGCTAAATTGGTATAAGGACAAATTTCCAAGGCCCCGACTAACATTTAAGTCGATGCTAAATTTGTATAAGGACAAATTTCCAAGGCCCCGACTAACATTAACTCTAGTCAATGCTAGATTGGTATAAGGACAGATTTCCAAGGTCCGACTAACATTTCCCTCAAGTCAATGCTAAATTGGTATAAGGACAAATTTCCAAGGCCCCGACTGATTTTTAACTCTAGTCAATGCTAGATTGGTATAAGGACAGATTTCCAAGGCCCTGACTAACATTTAACTCTAGTCAAAGCTAAATTGGTATAAGGACAAATTACCAAGACCCGACTAATTTTTAACTCTAGTCAATGCTAAATTGGTATACTGACAAATTTTCAATGCTCCGACTAACATTTAACTCTATAGTCGATGCTAAATTGGTATAAGGACAAATTTCCAAGGCCCCGACTGACATTTAACTCTAATCAATGCTATGTTGGTATAAGGACAAATTTACAAGGCCCCGACTAACATTTAAGTCAATGCTAGATTGGTATAAGGACAAATTTCCAAGGCCCGGCTAACATTTAACTCTAGTCAATGCTAAATTAGTATAAGGACAGATTTCCAACGCCCTGATTAACATTTAACTCTAGTCAAAGCTAAATTGGTATAAGGACAAATTACCAAGACACGACTAATTTTTAACTCTAGTCAATGCTAAATTGGTATAAGGACAGATTTCCAAGGCCCCGACTAACATTTAACTCTAGTCAATGCTAAATTGGTATACTGACACATTTTCAATGCCCCGACTAACATTTAACTCTATAGTCGATGCTAAATTGGTATAAGGACAAATTTCCAAGGCCCCGACTAATTTTTAACTCTAGTCAATGCTAAATTGGTATAAGCACTGATTTCCAAGGCCCCGACTAACATTTAACTCTAGTCAATGCTAAATTGGTATAAGGAAAAATTTCCAAGGCCCCGACTGATTTTTAACTCTAGTCAATGCTAGATTGGTATAAGGACAAATTTCCAAGGCCCCGACTAACATTTAACTCTAGTCAATGCTAAATTAGTATAAGGACAGATTTCCAAGGCCCTGACTAACATTTAACTCTAGTCAAAGCTAAATTGGTATAAGGACAAATTACCAAGGCCCCGACTAACATTTAAGTCAATGCTAAATTGGTATAAGGACAGATCTCCAAGGCCCCGACTAATTTTTAACTCTAGTCAATGCTAAATTTGTATAAGGACACATTTCCAAGACCCCGACTAACATTTAACTCTAGTCAAAGCTAAATTGGTATAAGGACAAATTACCAAGGCCCCGACTAACATTTAAGTCAATGCTAAATTGGTATAAGGACAGATCTCCAAGGCCCCGACTAATTTTTAACTCTAGTCAATGCTAAATTTGTATAAGGACACATTTCCAAGACCCCGACTAACATTTAACTCTAGTCAATGCTAAATTGGTATAAGGACAAATTTCCAAGGCCCCGACTAACATTTAAGTCGATGCTAAATTGGTATAAGGACAAATTTCCAAGGCCCCGACTAACATTAACTCTAGTCAATGCTAGATTGGTATAAGGACAAATTTCCAAGGCCCCGACTAACATTTAAGTCGATGCTAAATTGGTATAAGGACAAATTTCCAAGGCCCCGACTAACATTAACTCTAGTCAATGCTATATTGGTATAAGGACAGATTTCCAAGGTCCGACTAACATTTCCCTCAAGTCAATGCTAAATTGGTATAAGGACAAATTTCCAAGGCCACGACTAACATTTAACTCTAGTCAATGCTAAATTGGTATAAGGACAAATTTCCAAGGCCCCGACTAACATTTAAGTCAATGCTAAATTGGTATAAGGACAGATTTCCAAGGCCCCGACTAATTTTTAACTCTAGTCAATGCTAAATTGGTATAAGGACACATTTCCAAGACCCCGACTAACATTTAACTATAGTCAATGCTAAATTGGTATAAGGACAGATTTCCAAGGCCCCGACTAACATTTCCCTCTAGTCAATGCTAAATTGGTATACTGACAGATTTCCAAGGCCCCGACTAACATTTAAGTCAATGCTAAATTGGTATAAGGACAGATTTCCAAGGCCCCGACTAACATTTAACTCTAGTCAATGCTAAATTGGTATACTGACAGATTTCCAAGGCCCCGACTAACATTTAACTCTAGTCAATGCTAAATTGGTATAAGGACAAATTTCCAAGGCCCCGACTAACATTTAAGTCGATGCTAAATTTGTATAAGGACAAATTTCCAAGGCCCCGACTAACATTAACTCTAGTCAATGCTAGATTGGTATAAGGACAGATTTCCAAGGTCCGACTAACATTTCCCTCTAGTCAATGCTAGATTGGTATAAGGACAGATTTCCAAGGCCCTGACTAACATTTAACTCTAGTCAAAGCTAAATTGGTATAAGGACAAATTACCAAGACCCGACTAATTTTTAACTCTAGTCAATGCTAAATTGGTATAAGGATAGATTTCCAAGGCCCCGATTAACATTTAACTCTAGTCAATGCTAAATTGGTATACTGACAAATTTTCAATGCCCCGACTAACATTTCCCTCAAGTCAATGCTATATTGGTATAAGGACAAATTTCCAAGGCCCCGACTGATTTTTAACTCTAGTCAATGCTAGATTGGTATAAGGATAGATTTCCAAGGCCCCGACTAACATTTAACTCTAGTCAATGCTAAATTGGTATAAGGACAGATTTCCAAGGCCCCGACTAACATTTAACTCTAGTCAATGCTAAATTGGTATACTGACAAATTTTCAATGCCCCGACTAACATTTAACTCTATAGTCGATGCTAAATTGGTATAAGGACAAATTTCCAAGGCCCCGACTAATTTTTAACTCTAGTCAATGCTAAATTGGTATAAGCACTGATTTCCAAGGCCCCGACTAACATTTCCCTCAAGTCAATGCTAAATTGGTATAAGGACACATTTCCAAGGCCCCGACTAACATTTAACTCTAGTCAATGCTAAATTGGTATAAGGACAAATTTCCAAGGCCCCGACTAACATTTAACTCTAGTCAATGCTAAATTGGTATAAGAACAGATTTCCAAGGCCCTGACTAACATTTAACTCTAATCAATACTAAATTGGTATAAGGACAGATTTCCAAGGCCCTCTTGACTAACATTTAACTCTAGTCAAAGCTAAATTGGTATAAGGACAAATTTCCAAGACCCGACTAATTTCTAACTCTAGTCAATGCTAAATTAGTATAAGGACAGATTTCCAAGGCCCCGACTAACATTTAACTCTAGTCAATGCTAAATTGGTATACGGACAAATTTCCAAGGCCCCGACTAACATTAACTCTAGTCAATGCTAGATTGGTATAAGGACACATTTCCAAGACCCCGACTAACATTTAACTCTAGTCAATGCTAAATTGGTATAAGGACAGATTTCCAAGGCCCCGACTAACATTTCCCTCTAGTCAATGCTAAATTGGTATACTGACAGATTTCCAAGGCCCCGACTAACATTTAAGTCGATGCTATATTGGTATAAGGACAGATTTCCAAGGCCTCGACTAACATTTCCCTCTAGTCAATGCTAAATTGGTATACTGACAGATTTCCAAGGCCCCGACTAACATTTAACTCTAGTCAATGCTAAATTGGTATAAGGACAAATTTCCAAGGCCCCGACTAACATTTAAGTCGATGCTAAATTGGTATAAGGACAAATTTCCAAGGCCCCGACTAACATTAACTCTAGTCAATGCTAGATTGGTATAAGGACAAATTTCCAAGGCCCCGACTAACATTTAAGTCGATGCTAAATTGGTATAAGGACACATTTCCAAGGCCCCGACTAACATTTACTCTAGTCAATGCTAGATTGGTATAAGGACAGATTTCCAAGGTCCGACTAACATTTCCCTCAAGTCAATGCTAAATTGGTATAAGGACAAATTTCCAAGGCCCCGACTAACATTTAACTCTAGTCAATGCTAAATTGGTATACCGTATTTAGCTGTGTATAGTGCGCACATTTCTTACTGAAATCCTCATCCATTTTATCTACTACGCATTATAGTACAGACATCAGGACATTTTTTTCCGGACCAAACTTTCGTGAAAAAACTGAAATTCGACCCGAACGGCCCACAGTCATTCTATAAGTTGTTACATTCGACAATCGTTATAAACTAGCTATTAAAACCAGTTGCCGATAGTCTATATAAATAAATCAAATGAATAAGACCACAAAATTAGCATATATTTCGTTTATTTTGGCAAACTTTGATGAATTTAATTGAAAAGGTAAATGCATAAAAAATGGCGATTTGATAACATCACGTGGTTTTATCGTATGTAATATTTCCCGTACTTTTCGCGTACTTCGCCGTACAATGTACAATGCATTGCATAAAAAAAAAACTTTTTTGGCTGCAGTATTTCAATTGATTGTAGCGATAATTAATTTCGACAAACCTTTCACAATGGGTCCCAGTTAATTAGGTAGGCTTCACGTGTTGAGAAGTTTGAGCATCTGCTGACATGTTTGAGAACGTGTTGAGATGTTTGAGAACGTGTCGAGAAATTTGAGCAGGTGTGCCCGAGTGCGTTACCGTTACTCGATGAGGTATATCTCGAGTGATTAATATAAGTTGTAAAAATCACAGAGCACAATTTTTAGCGATTCTTGAGAAATGTTAAATTTTGACTTGGAAAATTGCGTTTTTCACGTGCGCAGTATACATAGGAACTCAGTTTTTCCGCCGATTATCGTGCCAGATCGTGGGTGCGCACTATACACGGTAGTGCACTATACACAGCTAAATACGGTAAGGACAAATTTCCAAGCCCCGACTAACATTTAAGTCAATGCTAAATTAGTATAAGGACAGATCTCCAAGGCCCCGACTAATTTTTAACTCTAGTCAATGCTAAATTGGTATAAGGACACATTTCCAAGACCCCGACTAACATTTAACTCTAGTCAATGCTAAATTAGTATAAGGACAGATTTCCAAGGCCCCGACTAACATTTCCCTCTAGTCAATGCTAAATTGGTATACTGACAGATTTCCAAGGCCCCGACTAACATTTAACTCTAGTCGATGCTATATTGGTATAAGGACAAATTTCCAAGGCCCCGACTAACATTTAAGTCGATGCTAAATTGGTATAAGGACAAATTTCCAAGGCCCCGACTAACATTAACTCTAGTCAATGCTAGATTGGTATAAGGACAAATTTCCAAGGCCCCGACTAACATTTAAGTCAATGCTAAATTGGTATAAGGACACATTTCCAAGACACTGACTAACATTTAACTCTAGTCAATGCTAAATTGGTATACTGACAGATTTCCAAGGCCCCGACTAACATTTAAGTCAATGCTAAATTGGTATAAGGACAGATTTCCAAGGCCCCGACTAATTTTTAACTCTAATCAATGCTAAATTGGTATAAGGACAAATTTCCAAGGCCCCGACTAACATTTAACTCTAGTCAATGCTAAATTGGTATAAGAACAGATTTCCAAGGCCCCGACTAACATTTAACTCTAGTCAATGCTAAATTGGTATAAGGACAAATTTCCAAGGCCCCGACTAACATTTAAGTCGATGCTAAATTTGTATAAGGACAAATTTCCAAGGCCCCGACTAACATTAACTCTAGTCAATGCTAGATTGGTATAAGGACAGATTTCCAAGGTCCGACTAACATTTCCCTCAAGTCAATGCTAAATTGGTATAAGGACAAATTTCCAAGGCCCCGACTGATTTTTAACTCTAGTCAATGCTAGATTGGTATAAGGACAGATTTCCAAGGCCCTGACTAACATTTAACTCTAGTCAAAGCTAAATTGGTATAAGGACAAATTACCAAGACCCGACTAATTTTTAACTCTAGTCAATGCTAAATTGGTATACTGACAAATTTTCAATGCTCCGACTAACATTTAACTCTATAGTCGATGCTAAATTGGTATAAGGACAAATTTCCAAGGCCCCGACTGACATTTAACTCTAATCAATGCTATGTTGGTATAAGGACAAATTTACAAGGCCCCGACTAACATTTAAGTCAATGCTAGATTGGTATAAGGACAAATTTCCAAGGCCCCGGCTAACATTTAACTCTAGTCAATGCTAAATTAGTATAAGGACAGATTTCCAACGCCCTGATTAACATTTAACTCTAGTCAAAGCTAAATTGGTATAAGGACAAATTACCAAGACACGACTAATTTTTAACTCTAGTCAATGCTAAATTGGTATAAGGACAGATTTCCAAGGCCCCGACTAACATTTAACTCTAGTCAATGCTAAATTGGTATACTGACACATTTTCAATGCCCCGACTAACATTTAACTCTATAGTCGATGCTAAATTGGTATAAGGACAAATTTCCAAGGCCCCGACTAATTTTTAACTCTAGTCAATGCTAAATTGGTATAAGCACTGATTTCCAAGGCCCCGACTAACATTTAACTCTAGTCAATGCTAAATTGGTATAAGGAAAAATTTCCAAGGCCCCGACTGATTTTTAACTCTAGTCAATGCTAGATTGGTATAAGGACAAATTTCCAAGGCCCCGACTAACATTTAACTCTAGTCAATGCTAAATTAGTATAAGGACAGATTTCCAAGGCCCTGACTAACATTTAACTCTAGTCAAAGCTAAATTGGTATAAGGACAAATTACCAAGGCCCCGACTAACATTTAAGTCAATGCTAAATTGGTATAAGGACAGATCTCCAAGGCCCCGACTAATTTTTAACTCTAGTCAATGCTAAATTTGTATAAGGACACATTTCCAAGACCCCGACTAACATTTAACTCTAGTTAATGCTAAATTGGTATAAGGACAAATTTCCAAGGCCCCGACTAACATTTAAGTCGATGCTAAATTGGTATAAGGACAAATTTCCAAGGCCCCGACTAACATTAACTCTAGTCAATGCTATATTGGTATAAGGACAGATTTCCAAGGTCCGACTAACATTTCCCTCAAGTCAATGCTAAATTGGTATAAGGACAAATTTCCAAGGCCACGACTAACATTTAACTCTAGTCAATGCTAAATTGGTATAAGGACAAATTTCCAAGGAATTTCCAAGGCCCCGACTAACATTTAACTCTAGTCAATGCTAAATTGGTATAAGGACAGATTTCCAAGGCCCCGACTAACATTTAACTCTAGTCAATGCTAAATTGGTATACTGACAGATTTCCAAGGCCCCGACTAACATTTAACTCTAGTCAATGCTAAATTGGTATAAGGACAAATTTCCAAGGCCCCGACTAACATTTAAGTCGATGCTAAATTTGTATAAGGACAAATTTCCAAGGCCCCGACTAACATTAACTCTAGTCAATGCTAGATTGGTATAAGGACAGATTTCCAAGGTCCGACTAACATTTCCCTCTAGTCAATGCTAGATTGGTATAAGGACAGATTTCCAAGGCCCTGACTAACATTTAACTCTAGTCAAAGCTAAATTGGTATAAGGACAAATTACCAAGACCCGACTAATTTTTAACTCTAGTCAATGCTAAATTGGTATAAGGATAGATTTCCAAGGCCCCGATTAACATTTAACTCTAGTCAATGCTAAATTGGTATACTGACAAATTTTCAATGCCCCGACTAACATTTCCCTCAAGTCAATGCTATATTGGTATAAGGACAAATTTCCAAGGCCCCGACTGATTTTTAACTCTAGTCAATGCTAATTGGTATAAGGACAAATTTCCAAGGCCCCGACTAACATTTAAGTCAATGCTAAATTGGTATAAGGACAGATTTCCAAGGCCCCGACTAACATTTAACTCTAGTCAATGCTAAATTGGTATAAGGACAGATTTCCAAGGCCCCGACTAACATTTAACTCTAGTCAATGCTAAATTGGTATAAGGACAAATTTCCAAGCCCCGACTAATTTTTAACTCTAGTCAATGCTAAATTGGTATAAGCACAGATTTCCAAGGCCCCGACTAACATTTCCCTCAAGTCAATGCTAAATTGGTATAAGGACAAATTTCCAAGGCCCCGACTAATTTTTAACTCTAGTCAATGCTAAATTGGTATAAGGAAAAATTTACAAGGCCCCGACTAACATTTAACTCTAGTCAATGCTAAGTTGGTCTAAGGACAAATTTCCAAGGCCCCGACTAACATTTAACTCTAGTCAATGCTAAATTGGTATAAGGACAAATTTCCAAGGCCCCGAGTAACATTTAAGTCGATGCTAAATTGGTATAAGGACAAATTTCCAAGGCCCCGACTGACATTTAACTCTAGTCAATGCTAAATTGGTATAAGGACAAATTTCCAAGGCCCCGACTAATTTTTAACTCTAGTCAATGCTAAATTGGTATAAGGAAAAATTTACAAGGCCCCGACTAACATTTAACTCTAGTCAATGCTAAGTTGGTCTAAGGACAAATTTCCAAGGCCCCGACTAACATTTAACTCTAGTCAATGCTAAATTGGTATAAGGACAAATTTCCAAGGCCCCGAGTAACATTTAAGTCGATGCTAAATTGGTATAAGGACAAATTTCCAAGGCCCCGACTGACATTTAACTCTAGTCAATGCTATATTGGTATAAGGACAAATTTCCAAGGCCCCGACTAACATTTAAGTCGATGCTAAATTGGTATAAGGACAAATTTCCAAGGCCCCGACTGATTGTTAACTCTAGTCAATGCTAGATTCGTATAAGGACAAATTTCCAAGGCCCCGACTAACATTTCCCTCAAGTCAATGCTAAATTGGTATAAGGACAAATTTCCAAGGCCCCGACTAACATTTAACTCTAGTCAATGCTAAATTGGTATAAGGACAAATTTCCAAGGCCCCGACTAATTTTTGACTTTAGTCAATGCTATATTGGTATAAGGACAAATTTCCAAGGCCCCGACTAACATTTAAGTCGATGCTAAATTGGTATAAGGACACATTTCCAAGGCCCCGACTGATTTTTAACTCTAGTCAATGCTAGATTGGTATAAGGACACATTTCCAAGGCCCCGACTAACATTTAACTCTAGACAATGCTAAATTGGTATAAGGACAGATTTCCAAGGCCCTGACTAACATTTAACTCTAGTCAAAGCTAAATTGGTATAAGGACAAATTTCCAAGGCCCCGACTAACATTTAACTCTAGTTAATGCTATATTGATATAAGGACAAATTTACAAGGCCCCGACTAACATTTAAGTCGATGCTAAATTGGTATAAGGACACATTTCCAAGGCCCCGACTGATTTTTAACTCTAGTCAATGCTAGATTGGTATAAGGATAGATTTCCAAGGCCCCGACTAACATTTAACTCTAGTCAATGCTAAATTGGTATAAGGACACATTTCCAAGGCCCCGACTAACATTTAACTCTAGTCAATGCTAAATTGGTATAAGGACAGATTTCCAAGGCCCCGACTAACATTTAACTCTAGTCAATGCTAAATTGGTATACTGACAAATTTTCAATGCCCCGACTAACATTTAACTCTATAGTCGATGCTAAATTGGTATAAGGACAAATTTCCAAGGCCCCGACTAATTTTTAACTCTAGTCAATGCTAAATTGGTATAAGCACTGATTTCCAAGGCCCCGACTAACATTTCCCTCAAGTCAATGCTAAATTGGTATAAGGACACATTTCCAAGGCCCCGACTAACATTTAACTCTAGTCAATGCTAAATTGGTATAAGGACAAATTTACAAGGCCCCGACTAACATTTAACTCTAGTCAATGCTAAGTTGGTCTAAGGACAAATTTCCAAGGCCCCGACTAACATTTAACTCTAGTCAATGCTAAATTGGTATAAGGACAAATTTCCAAGGCCCCGACTAACATTTAAGTCGATGCTAAATTGGTATAAGGACAAATTTCCAAGGCCCCGACTGACATTTAACTCTAGTCAATGCTAGATTGGTATAAGGACAAATTTCCAAGGCCCCGACTAACATTTAACTCTAGTCAATGCTAAATTGGTATAAGGACACATTTCCAAGGCCCCGACTAATTTTTAACTCTAGTCAATGCTAAATTGGTATAAGGAAACATTTCCAAGGCCCCGACTAACATTTAACTCTAGTCAATGCTATATTGGTATAAGGACAAATTTCCAAGGCCCCGACTAACATTTAAGTCGATGCTAAATTGGTATAAGGACACATTTCCAAGGCCCCGACTAACATTTAACTCTAGTCAATGCTAAATTGGTATAAGGACAGATTTCCAAGGCCCCGACTAACATTTAACTCTAGTCAATGCTAAATTGGTATACTGACAAATTTTCAATGCCCCGACTAACATTTAACTCTATAGTCGATGCTAAATTGGTATAAGGACAAATTTCCAAGGCCCCGACTAATTTTTAACTCTAGTCAATGCTAAATTGGTATAAGCACTGATTTCCAAGGCCCCGACTAACATTTCCCTCAAGTCAATGCTAAATTGGTATAAGGACACATTTCCAAGGCCCCGACTAACATTTAACTCTAGTCAATGCTAAATTGGTATAAGGACAAATTTACAAGGCCCCGACTAACATTTAACTCTAGTCAATGCTAAGTTGGTCTAAGGACAAATTTCCAAGGCCCCGACTAACATTTAACTCTAGTCAATGCTAAATTGGTATAAGGACAAATTTCCAAGGCCCCGAGTAACATTTAAGTCGATGCTAAATTGGTATAAGGACAAATTTCCAAGGCCCCGACTGACATTTAACTCTAGTCAATGCTAAATTGGTATAAGGACAAATTTCCAAGGCCCCGACTAACATTTAAGTCAATGCTAAATTGGTATAAGGACAGATTTCCAAGGCCCCGACTAATTTTTAACTCTAGTCAATGCTAAATTGGTATAAGGACACATTTCCAAGACCCCGACTAACATTTAACTATAGTCAATGCTAAATTGGTATAAGGACAGATTTCCAAGGCCCCGACTAACATTTCCCTCTAGTCAATGCTAAATTGGTATACTGACAGATTTCCAAGGCCCCGACTAACATTTAAGTCAATGCTAAATTGGTATAAGGACAGATTTCCAAGGCCCCGACTAACATTTAACTCTAGTCAATGCTAAATTGGTATACTGACAGATTTCCAAGGCCCCGACTAACATTTAACTCTAGTCAATGCTAAATTGGTATAAGGACAAATTTCCAAGGCCCCGACTAACATTTAAGTCGATGCTAAATTTGTATAAGGACAAATTTCCAAGGCCCCGACTAACATTAACTCTAGTCAATGCTAGATTGGTATAAGGACAGATTTCCAAGGTCCGACTAACATTTCCCTCTAGTCAATGCTAGATTGGTATAAGGACAGATTTCCAAGGCCCTGACTAACATTTAACTCTAGTCAAAGCTAAATTGGTATAAGGACAAATTACCAAGACCCGACTAATTTTTAACTCTAGTCAATGCTAAATTGGTATAAGGATAGATTTCCAAGGCCCCGATTAACATTTAACTCTAGTCAATGCTAAATTGGTATACTGACAAATTTTCAATGCCCCGACTAACATTTCCCTCAAGTCAATGCTAAATTGATATAAGGACAAATTTCCAAGGCCCCGACTAATTTTTGACTCTAGTCAATGCTAAATTGGTATAAGAAAAAATTTCCAAGGCCCCGACTAACATTTAACTCTAGTCAATGCTATATTGGTATAAGGACAAATTTCCAAGGCCCCGACTGATTTTTAACTCTAGTCAATGCTAGATTGGTATAAGGATAGATTTCCAAGGCCCCGACTAACATTTAACTCTAGTCAATGCTAAATTGGTATAAGGACAAATTACCAAGACCCGACTAATTTTTAACTCTAGTCAATGCTAAATTGGTATAAGGATAGATTTCCAAGGCCCCGATTAACATTTAACTCTAGTCAATGCTAAATTGGTATACTGACAAATTTTCAATGCCCCGACTAACATTTCCCTCAAGTCAATGCTATATTGGTATAAGGACAAATTTCCAAGGCCCCGACTGATTTTTAACTCTAGTCAATGCTAGATTGGTATAAGGATAGATTTCCAAGGCCCCGACTAACATTTAACTCTAGTCAATGCTAAATTGGTATAAGGACAGATTTCCAAGGCCCCGACTAACATTTAACTCTAGTCAATGCTAAATTGGTATACTGACAAATTTTCAATGCCCCGACTAACATTTAACTCTATAGTCGATGCTAAATTGGTATAAGGACAAATTTCCAAGGCCCCGACTAATTTTTAACTCTAGTCAATGCTAAATTGGTATAAGCACTGATTTCCAAGGCCCCGACTAACATTTCCCTCAAGTCAATGCTAAATTGGTATAAGGACACATTTCCAAGGCCCCGACTAACATTTAACTCTAGTCAATGCTAAATTGGTATAAGGACAAATTTCCAAGGCCCCGACTAATTTTTAACTCTAGTCAATGCTAAATTGGTATAAGGAAAAATTTACAAGGCCCCGACTAACATTTAACTCTAGTCAATGCTAAGTTGGTCTAAGGACAAATTTCCAAGGCCCCGACTAACATTTAACTCTAGTCAATGCTAAATTGGTATAAGGACAAATTTCCAAGGCCCCGAGTAACATTTAAGTCGATGCTAAATTGGTATAAGGACAAATTTCCAAGGCCCCGACTGACATTTAACTCTAGTCAATGCTAGATTGGTATAAGGACAAATTTACAAGGCCCCGACTAACATTTAACTCTAGTCAATGCTAAATTGGTATAAGGACAAATTTCCAAGGCCCCGACTAACATTTAACTCTAGTCAATGCTAAATTGGTATAAGGACAAATTTCCAAGGCCCCGACTAACATTTAAGTCGATGCTAAATTGGTATAAGGACAAATTTCCAAGGCCCCGACTGACATTTAACTCTAGTCAATGCTATATTGGTATAAGGACAAATTTCCAAGGCCCCGACTATTTTTAACTCTAGTCAATGCTAGATTGGTATAAGGACAAATTTCCAAGGCCCCGACTAACATTTAACTCTAGTCAATGCTAAATTGGTATAAGGACAAATTTCCAAGGCCCCGACTAACATTTAACTCTAGTCAATGCTAAATTGGTATAAGGACAAATTTCCAAGGCCCCGAGTAACATTTAAGTCGATGCTAAATTGGTATAAGGACAAATTTCCAAGGCCCCGACTGACATTTAACTCTAGTCAATGCTATATTGGTATAAGGACAAATTTCCAAGGCCCCGACTAACATTTAAGTCGATGCTAAATTGGTATAAGGACAAATTTCCAAGGCCCCGACTGATTGTTAACTCTAGTCAATGCTAGATTCGTATAAGGACAAATTTCCAAGGCCCCGACTAACATTTCCCTCAAGTCAATGCTAAATTGGTATAAGGACAAATTTCCAAGGCCCCGACTAACATTTAACTCTAGTCAATGCTAAATTGGTATAAGGACAAATTTCCAAGGCCCCGACTAATTTTTAACTTTAGTCAATGCTATATTGGTATAAGGACAAATTTCCAAGGCCCCGACTAACATTTAAGTCGATGCTAAATTGGTATAAGGACACATTTCCAAGGCCCCGACTGATTTTTAACTCTAGTCAATGCTAGATTGGTATAAGGACACATTTCCAAGGCCCCGACTAACATTTAACTCTAGTCAATGCTAAATTGGTATAAGGACAGATTTCCAAGGCCCTGACTAACATTTAACTCTAGTCAAAGCTAAATTGGTATAAGGACAAATTTCCAAGGCCCCGACTAACATTTAACTCTAGTTAATGCTATATTGATATAAGGACAAATTTACAAGGCCCCGACTAACATTTAAGTCGATGCTAAATTGGTATAAGGACACATTTCCAAGGCCCCGACTGATTTTTAACTCTAGTCAATGCTAGATTGGTATAAGGATAGATTTCCAAGGCCCCGACTAACATTTAACTCTAGTCAATGCTAAATTGGTATAAGGACACATTTCCAAGGCCCCGACTAACATTTAACTCTAGTCAATGCTAAATTGGTATAAGGACAAATTTCCAATGCCCCGACTAACATTTAACTCATAGTCAATGCTAAATTGGTATAAGGACAAATTTCCAAGGCCCCGACTAATTTTTAACTCTAGTCAATGCTAAATTGGTATAAGCACAGATTTCCAAGGCCCCGACTAACATTTCCCTCAAGTCAATGCTAAATTGGTATAAGGACACATTTCCAAGGCCCCGACTAACATTTAACTCAAGTCAATGCTAAATTGGTATAAGGACAAATTTCCAAGGCCCCGACTAACATTTAACTCTAGTCAATGCTAAATTGGTATAAGGACAAATTTACAAGGCCCCGACTAACATTTAACTCTAGTCAATGCTAAGTTGGTCTAAGGACAAATTTCCAAGGCCCCGACTAACATTTAACTCTAGTCAAAGCTAAATTGGTATAAGGACAGATTTCCAAGGCCCTGACTAACATTTAACTCAAGTCAAAGCTAAATTGGTATAAGGACAAATTACCAAGACCCGACTAATTTTTAACTCTAGTCAATGCTAAATTAGTATAAGCACTGATTTCCAAGGCCCCGACTAACGTTTCCCTCAAGTCAATTTCCAAGGCCCCGACTAATTTTTGACTAGTCAATGCTAAATTGGTATAAGGAAAAATTTCCAATGCCCCGATTAACATTTAACTCTAGTCAATGCTAAGTTGGTCTAAGGACAAATTTCCAAGGCCCCGACTAACATTTAACTCTAGTCAATGCTAAATTGGTATAAGGACAAATTTCCAAGGCCCCGACTAACATTTAACTCTAGTCAATGCTATATTGGTATAAGGACAAATTTACAAGGCCCCGACTAACATTTAAGTCGATGCTAAATTGGTATAAGGACAAATTTCCAAGGCCCCGACTGATTTTTAACTCTAGTCAATGCTAGATTGGTATAAGGACAAATTTCCAAGGCCCCGACTAACATTTAACTCTAGTCAATGCTAGATTGGTATAAGGACAGATTTCCAAGGCCCTGACTAACATTTAACTCTAGTCAAAGCTAAATTGGTATAAGGACAAATTTCCAAGGCCCCGACTAACATTTAACTCTAGTCAATGCTATATTGGTATAAGGACAAATTTACAAGGCCCCGACTAACATTTAAGTCGATGCTAAATTGGTATAAGGACAATTTCCAAGCCCCGACTAACATTAACCAGTCAAGCTAAATTGATAAGGACAAATTACCAAGACCCGACTAATTTTTAACTCTAGTCAATGCTAAATTGGTATAAGGACAAATTCCAAGGCCCCGACTAACATTTCCCTCAAGTCAATGCTAAATTGGTATAAGGACAAATTTCCAAGGCCCCGACTAATTTTTAACTCTAGTCAATGCTAAATTGGTATAAGGAAAAATTTCCAAGGCCCCGACTAACATTTAACTCTAGTCAATGCTAAATTGGTATAAGGACACATTTCCAAGGCCCCGACTAACATTTAACTCTAGTCAATGCTAAATTGGTATAAGGACAAATTTCCAAGGCCCCGAGTAACATTTAAGTCGATGCTAAATTGGTATAAGGACAAATTTCCAAGGCCCCGACTGATTTTTAACTCTAGTCAATGCTAGATTGGTACACATTTCCAAGGCCCCGACTAACATTTAACTCTAGTCAATGCTAAATTGGTATAAGGACAAATTTCCAAGGCCCCGACTAACATTTAACTCTAGTCAATGCTAAATTGGTATAAGGACAAATTTCCAAGGCCCCGACTAACATTTAACTCTAGTCAATGCTAAATTGGTATAAGGACAAATTTCCAAGGCCCCGACTAACATTTAACTCTAGTCAATGCTATATTGGTATAAGGACAAATTTCCAAGGCCCCGACTAACATTTAAGTCGATGCTAAATTGGTATAAGGACAAATTTCCAAGGCCCCGACTGACTTTTAACTCTAGTCAATGCTAATTGGTATAAGGACAATTTCCAAGGCCCCGACTAACATTTAACTCTAGTCAATGCTAAATTGGTATAAGGACAAATTTCCAAGGCCCCGACTAACATTTAACTCTAGTCAATGCTAAATTGGTATAAGGAAAAATTTCCAAGGCCCCGACTAACATTTAACTCTAGTCAATGCTAAATTGGTATAAGGACAAATTTCCAAGGCCCCGACTAACATTTAAGTCAATGCTAAATTGGTATAAGGACACATTTCCAAGGCCCCGACTAACTTTTAACTCTAGTCAATGCTAAATTGGTATAAGGAAAAATTTCCAAGGCCCCGACTAACATTTAACTCTAGTCAATGCTAAATTGGTATAAGGACAAATTTCCAAGGCCCCGACTAACAT